>JAHWFO010016894.1:827374-905865 GCA_023313115.1 Rhysida immarginata
TTTCCACGATTTCACTGGCGTCGGGGTGAAAGACAGTTCGGAATTCACGCAATATTGTAGATGAGTTTCCCCGCTTCTCTGCTCTTGGTTCCGTCCGTTGCTTTCCTCTTGCTCATTCACGGGCGGGGGAGGTCTGTCGGAAATCACGACGTTCTCCGTAGCTTGGGAAGGCGTGTTTATCAAGTCGATAAAATGTTTAATGGCTCTCTCCAACCTTTCTTGCCATTCGTAGGCCTCTCGGTAGCACTCGTCGGCGTGCTGCTCGCCGACCGCCTTCAGTGCTGTGGCCTCGTCCTCCACGCTCTCAGCTAACGGTCTCCTGGCCTCCACTTGCGGCATAAAATCTCCGGGGACGCCTCGCATGTTGCCTACTCCTTGCTGGCGACGCCGTGCTCTGTCTCCACCACTAATTCGGACTCGAGATTCGTCCTTTTTCGTCCGCTCGCTCTCGCTCCATCTTAGCTTCTCCTTCTCCAAACGCTCTCTGTCACGTGTCGCCTTCGGGATGACGAGTTCGGCGTCGGCTCGCCTACTGACGTCACCTCTCCTCTCTCTCTTTGACGATCTCTTTCCTTGGCGAAATCCACGTGACAACAGTAATGTACCCTTCACTGCAACATCCGATTTTCGGAGACATTTTTTCATGATATTTACTTCTTTCGAATGAAACAACAATGCAGATGTAATAGCATCATTTTACATGCTTTCTGTCAGGCGCATGTGCACATGACCCGCAGCATTCACGCAATAAATCGTTATCAAAGATCGTAATCAGCCTTCTGTATTTGATATTTAACCTGACTGGGGTTCATCTTACTGAAGTTTATATTATTAGCTTGGTCTTCCAAACTTGATCGTGTAAGAGACAAATACATAATATAATTTAGATAATTTAAAATAAAATTAAAATAAGGAGGGTTAGAATAGGTTAAAAAATGATTCTTTGTAAATTATTAATAAATTAAAATAATAACAAATTGAAGATTGTTAATCTCAAGAAAATCCAAAAGTTCAAAGTTGGTGCCACTTGTTTTTTATTAAAATTTATTCTGTTTATTTGTTGTGTACTTCTAAAATTGATGTTGTTGGAGAATATCAATTTGATGAAGTTATTAGAACTTTGTCTTCTAATAAACATCATAAGAAAAGGATTTTAAAAAATCAGTAAATTCATTAAGATCATTAAAGTTTGTCACTTCAGATGGAATAATTGTAACGATGAAACTTTGCAGTACTTTTAGCAGTAGAAGATAGTTTTTTCATAAAACAACAATCATGTATATCTTTGCAAGTTCTAAGTTCTACTTTATGGTTTCAGTGTTTTGTACGAATCGACATTGGACGAATTGTTATTTAGATAAAGGTGTCTTAGATCAGTCATCATTGGTCTCGACAATGGCGCTTCTCACTAATTTCCATGTTTTACTCTCACGGTTATCACGTCTAAATGTAAACGTTTCCTAGGAGAAAAAACGTTCCCAAAGACCAAGCTCTATGTCAGATTTGCTATGTTATTTGTTCGGAGTTTTATAGACATGGGATCAATCGAATCGTAGGATAAATCATAACGTTCCATGATGTCAGATGTGCTGGTATCAATGGTCAATGACGTCAAATGACAAATTACTGAAAAAACAAATATAAATCGATTTTCAATCTGTCCAATTATTATTTTTTCCATTAATAATAATAAAACTCTTCCTTAGATATTCTATATTACGTGACCTCCTATTTTTCCAGCGTTGAATTTTCGTTGAAAAGAATTAAATACCTTTTGAATAATGCCATACTGTTCGTTATAGAGGATAATCCTACTTATAAATTAAAATAAATTACACAGTTGGGAACAGAAGAGCTCAATGTTGCTATGTTTTCTTTCGTTTTTCCCATGTTAAATCGGGAAGAAGAGTCGCGCTCAGCAATCGCGTAGGCACTCTTTTCATATTTCTTCGTAAGAAATGAAGCTGCTTCCCATATATGACATATTTATACAAAAAAAAATCTCGCCGAAACCTCCGAATACTAAAGTTTGTTTTACGGATGATTATACGGTGTGCCTTTTGAAATCGGCCAAAAGTAACAGGCCATAACTTTCGAACTGTTCATCCGAGTTTATTTGCCAAGAAATGCTGAGTATGCAGAAAACATCGGAATTTTATATTCACAATTCGTTACATCTCTAAATGATCTTCGCCGCGGATGACGCACATCTCGCACAAAAAGACGGTTTACGCCAAGTATCAGCGCCCATTTCTTGTGTTAACTGTTAAAATTCTACTATTATCTTCCAGTTCAGTTTGTTGCTGATGATGTGCATCAATCTGGGTACTGCAAGTCTCTGCATTCTGATTTCATTACTGTACAATGCGGTTCTACTGCTGATTTCATTCTTGATGAATGCCCAACATTAAAATCCTAAGAGATCTATTGAATTTTGTGGCTATGAATGGGAAAGTAGCATTCAGGAGCCATATACCTCAAGAGTGTAAATGCAGAGATAAAATCATCGATATCATCGTCTTACAGTTGCCGGATAAAATTCTGGAACATGTCAAGGTAATTGATCCAATGGATGGTCGGCTACATAATGAAAAAAGTTCTGTACACCACGTTAAGCAAAATGCCAGTCAAACGTTGAAATTGGACTCGGCTTTTTCCAACTCATAAAAAGCGGCAGTTCGTATATTATTTCAACGCACTGCATCATAACTTTCAACGATGACTTCTGGCCAGTGCTTGTCGTTAACTGTCTTTTCAGTTCGAGATGTTATCGCATACGTGACAGTAGTCAAATAAGGTTGTAACCAATTATGAGGACCAACTTCTATGTTTTCTACATTTCTTGTCAATAAACTCTGATTATGAACTTTAAAATTCTGGCCGTTTACTTTTTACCATTTTTGAAAAGAAGACCCTGTATATGTAGGAAAATCTCACTAAAATTTACGGCAGAACTGAAGGTAATTCAGGTATCAAGCATTTAATATTAAGCCCACCAACACACTACATTGACGCCTTAAGATTTCTTCATACACTGTTGTATACTCTGAAAAAAACAATTTTAATGTTTTTTTTCAAGGATTATAACTAAATTCTATAAAAGTAGAATGAAGCAACAATAAAATGAAATCGATGGTTGCTCATGAATGATATAGCAATGTCCAAAGGGCGACGGTGCCTGATACCAATTTTACTTCTCCTAATCTAAGCAATAAGAACGGGTGACGTAGTAGACTCATGGAGAAAAACCTACAAGTTGTTTACAAATGATTATAGCAGTTTCGCGAATTTCTTGCAGCTGTTCTTGCAGCATCGTGTTGATAAGGTTTGATTATGTAAGAGATTAAGTTTTATTTGAATTACTTAACCTCTCAGAATTCAAAAATTTTGCCCCGCTTTTCTTTGCGGAAAAAACTGTAGAAGGGTCCACCTATCTGGAGAGCTTGAAAATTGGCTCATGTTACAGCTGTAAACAAACAGTGTAGATTTCATCTTTCGGTAGGATGGTGGTCTGCCAAATTTACACCGCGAAAACGGTGACTCCTTAAACATGCTGCCAATTTGTTAACCAGCTGAAATTTTGTATAAACAGCCTGTATATTTACTCCTAGAAATGGATAGCATGCAAGTTTCTAACACAAAACTACAATTTCTTTACTTTTAATTTATATCAGTGTAAGATCTGATGCACCCAATTTCGAATCCAGGCGTAGATGGTTTAATATTTTTTCTTTCATTTATATAATTTTTCAGTTATTATCGACGACTGATGTGAAGTCAAGTGTTATTTTTATTCCGTTTAACCCTCGCTTTATGTTTTTTTTCAAGTTTTTTCCTCTCACTGAGCTTACGTATTTGTCGAGTTATCTGGAATTAATGATTGAGTTTTTGTTAGCCAAAATTTAAGGAAAACAAAAATTTCGTAATAAGTCTCTCATTGTTGCAATAATAAAAAATTTAAAAAGGATCACTTATATTTATATTATAATGTATTTCTCAATAAACTGCGTATTGCAGAGTTGTTTTTATAATATGCCTCTAATTGTTGCAACAAGGTGAAATTGAAGAGGAACATTAATAATGCAGAGAATTTCTCAATGAAGTACGTATTACAGAATTATTAGCCATCAAAAAAATTTCCCCTCAGATTTGAGTTTCTTTGTTGTTTAGCGAATATGCCCCGATGAAGAAGTGCTCTTTGAAAGAGAACCTCAGCTGCGAGGCGTGCGGCTCAAACCGAGCAAACCAGTTATTGGAAGAAACAACAAAGCGTCTGCAGAGAATGAGAGAAAATATACAGAACTTAGAGCGAATGACAGAACAGAAGCAAAAGAACAAGAAAGTATGGCTGAAGCAAGACAAAGAAACACTTGAACAAACCCAGATAGATAAGGGCAAAACCGCCTTCGATATGAAGCTATGAGCAAAAAAGCTCCTGAAGATACAACTCTACTTCGGCTTGTATTTGCTATGACCATCAACAAAGCGCAAGGACAGTCATTAAAAGTAGCGGGAGTCAATTTGGAGAATCCGTGCTTTTCACATGGATCATGCATTGGATCTCCAGATAATTTTTTCATACAGGGTGTTTCAAAATTATGTACAATAAATTTAGTGACATATTCTTCAGGTCAAAAGAAGACGAAAATGTTCTATAGCACTTTGTCTGGAAACGATTTGTTTGCGAGTAATCCAATATCATACAGTAGGGAAGCAGGGTAGTTAGCGGACGATATTTTAGCAATTCCAGCGTTTCGACCCAACACTAGGTTGAGTGGTTTGTTCCATTTAAACCTATTTTAGGGTTGTTCCATTAGTTGTGTACGGTTGTTTCCATTACTGTAGTTTCACTACTGTACATCCACTAGGAATATCAATTTCAGAACGTTTGCGTGCTTTGACATACGCATTACGATTTACGTAAAAAAAAGTCATGTACACGTATTCCAGTGCAAAATACACTGACATGCACCTAATGTATGGTCTTGCGGACGGAAATGCTGTGGAAGCAAGAAGACTCTACCAAGAACGCTTTCCGAATAGACGTTTGCCAAATAACCGAACATTTGTATCTGTCGACAGACATTTGAGGGAGCGTGGTTCCTTTGGCCGTCAAACAGGACAAGGGCGGCCTGTAGCACATTCTCCGGATGAGGAGGATGTGATAATTGACATCATACATGATGAACCACAGACAAGCACCCGTCGTATTTCTTCCATGGTACACATTCCGCACTCATCTGTTTGGCGCATTCTTCACCGTCAGCTTTTGCATCCATACCACCTGCAACTGGTTCAGGCACTGAACCCAACGGACTATCCACACCGACAACGATTTTGCCAATGGATACAACGTCGTCATGCTGCAGACCCTAGTTGTCTCAGCCAGATACTTTTCACGGACGAAGCAACCTTCACCCGGACAGGAATCGTTGGGCAGTACAACCAGCACCATTGGGCAGATGCTAACCCGCATGCTACCATAGCTCGAGCGCATCAAGAGCGTTTCTTCGTGAACATTTGGTGTGGAATTGTCGGAAATAACTTAATTGGCCCTTATATGTTGCCGCCACGATTGACTGGGCGAACGTATCTTTTGTTTCTGCAGAATGCATTGCCAGAATTACTGGAAGATAAGATCTTTTGTTCCTCTTTTGATAAGATCTAACATGTGGTTCATGCATGATGGCGCTCCAGCACATTTCAGCCATGTTGTGCGAGTACACCTTAATGCTGCATACACGAATCGGTGGATAAGTCGAGGTGGACCGGTAGCTTGGCCTGCAAGATCACCCGACCTTAATCCCTTGGACTTTTTTCTGTGGGGTCATGTGAAAACGATCGTCTACAGCAAAGAAGTTCCTAACATTATGGATCTGCGACAACGAATTGAAAATGCATGCCAAACCGTTCGTAATGCTGGCGACGAACTCTTCCATGACATCAGACGGTCGCTCATGCTACGAGCCGAAGCGTGCGTGCGTGCGAGCTGGTGGAGGGCACTTTGAACAATTCCTGTAATTTGGAGCCACGGGTTTAGTTGGCTGTATCGCGTAAATAAATCGTTTCCAGACAAAGTGCTATAGAACATTTTCGTCTTCTTTTGACCTGAAGAATATGTCACTAAATTTATTGTACATAATTTTGAAACACCCTGTATACCTGGCGGATCAACCAAAAATGTCGTCAACAAAAGTCTTGGAAGATAATTACCTGCATATTAGCTTAGTTAAACGTATATGCTAATGTCAAATAACCATGCATTAGCTTCTATTTCTATACTATTTCTTTGTTTATTTATCCTCCACCTTAATTTTTTTCATAAGCACTTCGATTTTCTTTCATTACGTATTATTTTAGTTGACGGTTTGTAATTTTCCTATTACCATCTCTCAATATTTTATTTTTTTACAATTTTTAAAAACACTAAAGTAGAATCCTTTTATATTAATAGCAACTGTAATGATGTTAGAAACACGTTAGAAGCTGAATGTAACTGTCTCAACCGAGCCGGTTTTTCTGATTTACTCTTCTGTTAATTATCCCCATATTTACCATTCAATTTTTATTTGCCTATTCCCACATTCGACTGTACATTCACCTTATGTTGGCTTTGCCAACTGGGACTTAATTCGTCGGTCTTGCTAGCATACTGGCCTCAACAGCGCATGTTGTACTCTCTTTTTTCCTTATAAATAAATAAATAAAAAAATAAATAAACTATACATTCTCATCAATAGAATTATCTATAAGAGAATCAACACACAATAACATTTCATTCTCCTTGAACCAACGGCAACACCAAAATTTGTGCATGTCACGGAAATCCGATCCCGGCGTGATTTCCCGCGACACTGCCTGCTATTACCGCTCGCGTGTATTCACCCGTTCGAAGGCGGGGGAGGAGCGGGGCAGACAGTGTCGTCACAACCATCAACACGCCCGAACCAATGATGCCGCAGGGACACTTCGTGACGGAGCAGCGAAGGTTTCTTGGCGGGAGGTTCGGAGAGAGAAGGGGAGAGTGACCCGGACGACCGAACGGAATGGTCGTAGGCTATCCAGCCCGAAGTCTACGGGAAGAGAGATATTCGTCGTCGAAAGGCAGGTACGACAACGCACGGAACCACAGCCGGGCGGAGGCAGCGAGACACCGGGCAGACAGTTCTCCACGCCAAGACGAGGAGTGTTCGTCGGTGAAGCCCCGCAGGCGGCGACTTTGAGGAGGAGTAGTTCCGTAGATACCGGTGTACCAGCCAGCACGAGGCGACAGGAATATATCCCGAGACTTGCGGTCGGAAGAACGCTCCCCACGACGACAACGCAGTTCGTAAGTACACTTACTTTAACGAGCTTCGACTCCCGTTCCTTATCGGCAGCCTTGAACGACTTTCATGGCAGGGAGCTCGACGAGCGGTCGACGGTAAGAGGCCGTTTCCCAGCAGGGTTAAATGCATACCTGTCGGCGCAATACGGATTCGCCTATGTTTCTCCAAAATAAGTAAAGTGCCTTTACGGAGCACCACGCAGGCAATTTGAAGTGAATTAAAATAAATAGAAAGAGGCCCATGTGTTTGTGACTAAGTGGGGAAGGGTTTATTAACCTATCATTTTCTTCCCTAACGTTACATAATTCCCTTTTTATTTTAAATTTCCAGTGCTTGACCGTCCAAGGCATTAATTTATATGAATATTAATAGGTGTCGTGTATTCCGTTAAACCCTTACAGTAGTAAGGCTCAGTGTAACCTCATTTTATTTATTAGTAGTGGTCATTTAATCAAAGACTCTATGCTTGTATTTAATGACTCAGTGTCGTCGTCAGATAGACTCACTACTGTTATTAAAATTTGTACGGATTCTCCGGTGTAATCGTTTTTCCAATTTTATGTATCGTGAACTGGACCTGAGTATTTTATAAGACTGCTCGAACTTGACGTGTTTTATCCGGTTGGATTTATCCTGGCTGTAACTGTTTATCGTATATCCTTACTATGCCTTATGTCAACCAATAATTATGCTTTTATTAAGCTAACCGACTTTGTTTTGTGGTTAAAGGTCTTAAGAGGCCATATACTTCGCTAAGTGTGAATTTGTTTAGGTGATATGAGATTCATCTGTAATCCTCTATATATTCATTCATTTGTCAAATTGTATATTTTAGAGTGCTTAATTATGTCTTTACCATATTTTCTTAAATGATAAGAATTGTAGTCATGTACTAATTTATGCTAATTAGTGTCTTTGGAAAAGAATTTACGTTTAGTCTTCTTAGTTAATTAAGAATTGTATTGATAGTAAATTCTTGTTTTCTTTAAAGCAGAGAAAGCTTTATTTTTGATTTAGGGTGTGTTTGCTTAGCCTAATTGGTATTACTTTATTGATGACCGGTGCGGCCGGCTAATTTGGTATTGTAATTTTTGCCGTCATAATTTATTTATAGTTGTGTGTGAACTAAGCAATATTTTGTAGAGTTTAAGGTATCTCATTTAAACCCTATTGAATCCAGTTTTTATGCTTTGTAGCTCAATTAAGCTATACTCTTGAGTTACTTTTGTTATTAAGCAATTGATTATTTAATCCCTGACCTCCGTGTTGGGTCTAGGGTTATTTCTGCTTTATTTATTTTGTCAAATTAAAACTTATTTTTATCCCTTACCCTGTTTACGTGTAACACTTAATTTTCTACTGCGTTATCTCCATTACTCTGCATTTACACGTTACAGTGCATCAACATCCCAGTCAACAAAATGAGTGTCAACCAAAATCTACGAATTAAAGTCATCAAGTAACAATATCAAATTTCTCCATCAAAATCGTCCAGTATACATCCCATAAATTTTGACATTAAAAATTATACCATCCAATTTAAATCTTTAATTTATTTCATTAATTACAATTTTCCGAATTGAAAAATCAATTTACACAGTGATCCAAAGGTCAGTAAAAGCTTTAAAACTCAATGATTCGCACACGATAAAAAGATTCTGTTTGCACAGAAACGATTGAAATAAAGACGGATTTTTTTCTTCCAGGGAACAAGAATTTGTTACAATTGTACGGTTTTTGACCAACAGAGGGCCTTTTCAGGTTACAGACATCGTTTTTATATATTTTCCGACGGCATAAAAAGAGCAGCGCTCTCTGCAAACGCTATTTTGGTAGCAGATAGTGATAGTTCCGTCTCACCGTAACGAAATTGTAGGCAAGAAATGCTAAAATACACTGACCTTAGGAATCTGTGGATGCTTGTATCAAAGAAAGAGAGGAAGGCAACTCCACTTGTCCACAAAAGAAAAGGAGATGCTTCTTTTGTGGACAAGTGGAGTTTCCTTCCTCTCTTTCTTTGATAGAAATGCTGTCTTACAAGGGAATTACACGAAAATGTATCTCACAGGTTTCCACCAAATTGAAATATGTTACTCATCTGAAACCACTACTGATGCTTGCAAAACAAGAAAATGCGAAATTTTGTTTCTTTCAAAATAAACCACGAAAGCGAAAAAAATTGAGTACACATAGCCATACAAAGACTCCATTGTTAAAGCCATAGTTAAAGCAATGTGTGTGTGTGTGTGTGTGTGTGTGTGTGTGTGTGTGTGTGTGTGTTATTGCGCTTGACTTCTTTCTTCCACTACTCTGCACGAATCCACTTCACATGAAAGCAATAGAAGTAGACAGCAGACGACACTTGAATGGATTCTCAATTTTCTAAACAAACTTAGAATTTAAAAATAGATTATTAAAATTAGCTAATTGCCTTCCAATAAAAATATGTATAGTAATTAATAACCATTTCCTTAATTTATTATTTCATTTATTAATTAATTCGGTAATCTTCGAAAATTTTTCGTCACGGGGCTGCCTTCATGTGCAACGTCAAGTGATACGTTGCGTTGGTGAGGGGGTATGTATCGCGGTGCTTTATAATTTTAAATAAAAATAGTATTCATGGATGCTTACCTCATCTTATAAATTATTTCGAGACAAATAATTGTACAGCAAAATTAAGGTTTTTTAACTTAATACCAGTGCTGTAACTGCAATGATTTGGCGACAGCCGCTAACGATTATACTTCCTCTCTTACCGCCATGTTTTTTGAACTTTTCTCTTCCGGAGCGCTACGCCATCGCTTCCAAGGTATGCTTGCGTGCAAAAAAAAAAGTTCGGTCGAATAACTTCGTGTATTTCCCTTGCTAGTCAAACTTTTATTATCAGACTAAGGGTATATCGACGTAAGTACGAAATGCGAGATGGTAAAGAACCTATGACGCGTGCTGCAGTGACAATAGGGAGGTTAAGCACATAAATGCGAACGCGTGTGACGTTTCCTGTCTGAAATGACGAAGCATATGACGTCATATGTTCACGTTAACGTAATGACTTAACGCCATCTTAAAAACAAAGCCTGCTGACTAGCTTCATCAAATCTGGGCCGTCAATCCAACTTTCATTGTTTACAACAAACGAAAAAACATCTGTTATAATCAGCGTTATAATCGTCTGACGGCTGTATTGCTGAATGAGGGATGGCACATTGAATATTTGTAAACCGATAGTTAATCCGCCATCTTACCGTCTGAAAACGTGCATAAACTGATGTGTGTGAAACCTCTAAATTAGGAAAGTACGGCAAACTTTGGCGCTTGGTACTGAATCAGACATTGTTGGCCCAGTTGGCCCTGTCAATTGAGTTGCCTTCCTCTAAAATTCGGCAAAAATGCAATGTTTTTAAAAACAATTCTTATTATTGTGTAGAATAACCGACGATCAATAAATTTTGTAACTATTGATTTTACTTTAAACTTCATTTGCAATTAAAATTTTCTATATATAAATAATGATAAGGTTGAGGTAATTTAATGAGCTAACATTAATTTTTAGTTTATTTTCACCTTATTTATTAATCCTTAATAAATGAATAAATTTTAAAATATCTTGTATATTGATAGGTTGAACGGATATATATTTAGAGAAGACGAGACACAAGAACCCTGAAATACAATAAATAATAGTTATTAATTAAAAATACAAAATGAATAAAAAATAAATAATAAATAATAATTATTTTTTATTCATTTTGTATATTGATAGGTTAAAATAGTATGTGTAGATTTTTTATAATTTTTACTTGTCAAAATAAAATTTTATAAATTTTTATTAAAATATAATTTAATAAACTTTTGTCAAATTAATTTTTATATTTATATCAAAAACTTCAATTTAACAGTTTGTTTTAATTTTATTAAATTATAAAAATTAAATTATAAAACATTTAATTTAATAAAATAGAAATTGTTAAATTGAAATTTTGATATAAATATAAAAGTTAATCTGATAATTATATTTTGATAAAGTAATTTTAAAATCAATTTGATAGAAAATTTAAAAAAATATAATTTCGAAAAACATGATATTTTGATAAAAAAAAATTTACAGAAAAAAGAACGATATAGTTTTGATATTTTGAGTTAAATTGACAAAAAAAATTTATTAATTTTTTCATTTATGGAAGTTTATAATGTTGAGGTAAAAATCTACCAAAAACTTATTCTAGTTCAAATTTTCTATACTTATTTTCAACCAAACAGCAAATTATTATTATTAATTCAAGTAACTATAGTATCCTATTAATGATGAGTGATAATTAGCTTAGGTGAAAAAAAGATAAAATAAAAATAACATCAAAGTTTGATTTCAAGTTTTTTAATGCTCCTACTTCCATATTTCACAGACAGTTTGACCTCATTAATTGAATTAATACAATTGTATTTTCTTAAAAAGAACTATATTCAACTTGTAACGAAAACGTTCAAAAATTTTTCTTTAGTGCCACAATGTGTGGAAAAATTATATTTTCTGATCTTCTGATCTCTACAGCATTCGGTGAAGTTTTAATATAAGCTTCCTTGTTTCTTATTACTTCTTCGGATATTTTAACGAATTTATTCACCTCCGGGGAAATATAGATTGAAGGATCCGGAAGTTTTCCTTATTCGGATTAAAATTTTGGATTAATCAACAAATTTTTCTTGAAAAATTTAATCTAAATTGCATTCTGCACATGCATTTCAATGGTATCTATCGCTGTGTTTGGGCCAAACATAGCTGACATACTCACGTGATTCCTTTTATACCAATTAGCAGGTGCGGGTAGCGCGAAAAAGCATTGCCATATGTTCCTAATGCTTTAATGTCTATAAACTGATCAAAAACCGAATAATTCATTTCATTCATTTCTGTGCAAACAGAATCTTTTAATCTGCATCCGTGTGCGAATTATTCAGTTTTAAAGGTTTTACTGACTTTTGGATCACCCATTATGTTTAAATTTATAAACTGAACAAGAATAAAACCTAGAACAATATGACAAACCAACAATAACAAATAACAATCCATTCTTACAATGAATATTATTAAAAATAACAACAAATTATGACATTTTTCATGCAATGGATTTTTTCATAGGAATAACCATGGAGAAGTTATGGGGAATTAAACGTTGTATGGTTAGTCAAAACTGGCAAAAAAGTCAAATTTAGTTATTGAAAAATTTACCCTAAACAATCTGTACATATTCAACCAACCCGAACGAAGCCGGATATTAATCTAGTGAAGACCTAATCGGGACGAAATGACTATGATAAAATGATATATCGATATGTATATATTCATTCACTGAAAGAAAGACTGAAGCCATTCATTTATACGGAGAAATTGTGCCTTGCTTTATAATTTTGCGAAGAGGCGAAAATTTGGCGACAAAATCTCCGTGAAAGAATTAAAGTAGTCTAATGGGATATTAAAACGAAAGCAGGTATCGATCTGTTTACTAACCTTGAAGACACGGTCTCCTACTGTGCACAACAATAATTTAATTTTTATTGCCTTCCTAAATAAAAGTTAAACACAAACTTCTGATACTTAAAGAAAGTACATCAAATAACATTACTTGTATATATAGAAAACATTTTAAAAACATCATCACGTTTTATAATGCAATTGCAACAGTCAAAAACATTAATTCCAAAGTTATCAAGTCACAGCTCTGTTTTTTTGTGTTTTTTTAAATGCAGATTTTTTTTTCATTTTTCTTTCGTTAATGTTTAATTGCCCATAAAACTGCTGTTGACTTACGGATGGAGGCGTGAGGGCGGGTTGACCCGCTGATGTCATCGGTGTCTGCAGCTTCTCTGCGACCAATTCCTCAAGGCCGTCGCCCTAGTAACCGCATCGATATTGCAGTACACGTCTAGCAAATCCGGGAGACAATCTGAGTCGGCGGTTATCTTTCACCCTCTGGGAATACGTACGACCACCAGCTGGTTAACGATTGGTAACAGGGGAAATAGAGGCGGACGTCGCAACACACTTTTCGTTAATAATCCTCCGTTGGTCCATGGAAATAGATTCTTTCATCGCTAACTTTTGTCTCTTCCATCACAATGCTCCCACCCCCTTAGAAACCTCCTTTTCGCCTACATTCGCACAAGTTGTTGAATTGCGAGTGCCGAGATACAGTATCAAGACGCAACAGCTCATTGTGTGGCCATATCGTAAAAGAACAAATTGCAAAACCAATGCAAATTACTTTAAAGCGTAAAGTAAGATTTTGAAAAGAGAAAAGCATAAAATAACATTAAATAAAGTTGCAACCAGATTTCCATAAGGCTATAAAGGTTTTCGAAACCTAATTACTAATAGTATAATATTAATGGAATCAGCCTTATTCCAAAGTCACTTTAAAATTAGAGCTTTATTTTTTAAATTCAAGATATTTTCATTAAAACTATGAGGCATTTTCTCTGATTTTCAATCGTATATTTTTTTTCGCCATTGTTCATGATATGGAAGAAAATTAAGAAACAAATAGTTCATGATACTTAAAAAGAATGAGAAGAGCGTGGATATTCAATATTTAGCATGAAGTCACATTACCGGCAAATTCTTTTGTGCTGCGAAATTTAAGTTTGCCTAAGCAATCCCAGGATGGGTTTACACTTATGTCAAGTTTAAATCCAGACTGAAATTGATCTTCGGAGTTTGACTAATTGAAAATTGGGCAACCTAGAGATGACAAACGTGAATTTGATTACGTCAAATATTCAGCGCGAATTTGAATAAGCCAAATATTCAGCGTGAATATGGCTAAATCAAATATTCTCGTGCAAACGAAGGATCAGTTCAGAAACCATATGAACTCGTAGGTGCACCAATTATGAGTAAACAAACACGGAGATGTTTTCGGGCAGAATGTCACAGATCCTCCGTTTCGAAGCATCATCTTTGGATGAGAAAATAAAATTTTTAGAGACTGGTAGCAGACTTGGCAAAGATAAGAATTTAATATTATGCAAAACTGAGGATTATAGGAAAAATGATGGCATCAATGAAGAAATAATTTTAAATATAATTTTGTAAAATCAAATATTTTGGTTGACACACATCATCATAATTGGCCGGATACGTAACCTCACATGGAATGCATATCAGAGGGCGACCTTGATTTGAATAAATAAAACACTTCAGATGATCATAGAAGACGAATAGAGGTAGCATGATAATACGAAGGGAATTGCGTATATTGCGTATATTTGAGAGAGGCATCATTGTGGGCTGTCACATGGCCGGTATATAACAATAAGTGCCAACGATACTCATCTAGGTCATTCAAAATCAACAGTTGGTGATGTGATATGCAAATTGCAACGCTCAGGCTTTACCAGTGAAAGAAAACTCCCACGCCGGCCTCCGAAAATGACAGAGAGGGACTTTAAAGAGCGCATAAGCAGGCTAAAATCAGGGCATACTGTCCGTGAAGAGTTCCAGAGCACCTGTAATACTACGTGAGCATTAATCCGTTACGAAAAGAACTCCACCGCCTGAATTTCCATGGAAGGCTTGGACCACACAAGCCAAATATCACAAGAGCTAACAAGGCGGATACTGGCGCAAAGAGCGAGTATACTGAACACTGGAACTTCCACAAAGGGTAAAGATGATTATCCAGGCCTAAGGCGGATATAATAGAATAACTGTGTTCGCGATTTATGTTTATTAGTATAGTGTCCGAATGAATGGATATTTATAAGAGAAAAGGACGAGACACAAAAACCCTGGAATGCAATAAATAGTTAATAAATACAACTGAAAAATAAAATAATAATTAACAAATAACAAAATAATAAATATATAAGTAAAATCAAAATAAAACTAAAAAATCAAATAAAGAGCTGACGTTTCGGATAGAGCCTATCCTTTATCAAAGCAAAAAAGGATAATTCTCTAAAAGCAAATAGAATATTAGAGAATTATCCTGAAGTTATGAAAGTAGTACAATCGACAATCGACAATCGAACAGTGAAGTGTACATTCGTTAGGATGGGACGAAAGCAGCGCTTTCACAAAGCTCATCTAACCAGAATAAACTCCAAAGGAAATACACTGAGGTAGTCAAGAAGCCTAACCAACCCAAGCGGTCTTCCATATTATACAAAAAAGAAAGTAAGATTGACGATTGTCAGAAACAAAAACAAACGAAATAAAAAATACAAGGAGAAATAAGATTATCACATCTTCCAGTAGTCTGGGAAAGAGACGTTGCTAATAAGAGACGGGTTTTTTTTTTTTCTTTCTTTCCATTGTAGTTTATTTCTAAAATTCAATTTACCTGGAGCTGAATGGGATTTTTGCCAGCGTTAAAAAATTGTGACGTTTGCTTTGTTTAATGAAGAATTTTGCGATTGTTCCATGAAACAGCATCAGCAATGACTGCAAATCTGTCGCGCGGGAATACAATGTATCTTTTATTTTTTGTCTGAATGGCTTTTTCTAGCATAAAAATTGTGACGTCGTTGTTTGCTTTGTTTAATGAAGACTTTTGCAGTTGTTCCGGAAGCAGCATCAACAGTAACTGCAAGTCTTTCGCGCAGGAATACAGTGTATCTTTTATTTTCTATATTCATAATTAAGAAAAATGATCTTTACAACTTTGATCACATATACAGGATGTATCTGAAACCCCGTCACATACTTTTAGAGGGGGGTGGTTGTAGAAATTTTAGCGTCGACTACAAAGATCATTTTGCGCCTTTTACATAAGTTATAACAGTACGCAACCCGGGACAAACACAAACATCCATGTCCACGGCGGGATTCGAACCCGCGGCCAGGCGGAATCGAGAACTAGAAAGCCTACGCCCTAGCTCTCTCGGCCACCTGGCCGGCACTTTTAGCGGAGATAGTATGGATGATTCTAAGCAAAAAAGTTCATATGAACATGGGTTCGAATTTGAACGATAACCGAGATATGAACACAAATAAAAATGCCACCACTAAGATCAACAAGTTAAAAACTCAGGTTCTATAACACATAACATAATGAAGTTTGGGTGTTACGATGTTGACTGCGTAACTCGGAAAGTACTCCTTGGAATTCGATCAAATGTTAACCGTATAGACAATTCTATGTACCCTATTATTCCCCCAAACTTCATTATGCTATGTGTTATAGAATCTGAGTTATAAACTTGTTGATGTTAGTGGCGGCATTTTTATTTGTGTTCATATCTCGGTTATCGTTCAAATTCGAACCCATATTCATATAAACGTTTTTGCTTAGAATCATCCATACTACCTCCTCTAAAAGTTTGTGACAGGGTTTCAGATACACCCTGTATTTCCAAAATAGGGATAGGTAGAAAGGTGCGGTTTGTGGCGTAATGAAGTTACGTTGTTTTTTTTTTTTCTTTCTTGATCGTTAGGAATGCTTTGGACGACACATTTCCAGGTCGCTGGATCGGCAGAGGAGGACCCATTTACAGGCCTCCGAGGTCTCCAGACATAACCCTATTAATTTTTTTTCTTTGGGGCTTTGTGAAGGTTACTGTCTACTATACCTCGGTGCGGAACATGCAGTGACTGCGAGCTCGCATCACAGCAGCAATTGCAAACGTTAATGAGGACATGCTATGCCGGACATGGGAGGAACTGGAATATAGCTTAGCTATCTGCGTGCTACGGATGGCGTACACAACTCAAAACGGCTACTAAAACGTTAGGAGTGTCTAAACATTTTGCTGCAATCCGCCAGTTTCTACCTATCTCCATTTCTGAAATATACGTGATCAAAGTTGTAAAGATCATTTTGGAACACCCTGTATTTTGTACTTCAGCTAGTTTATTTTATATCTTTCATTTCTTAGATTATTATTTCCCCTCCTTTTTTATTGTATCTTTTGATTTTTGTTTCTTTGTAGTCTCTCGTTGGTACAGTTTTTTTTATTCGATTTTGGCCATCTAGGGACTACGTGAATTAACACTCACTGTTAATTGAAACTTGAAAGGAGGGAATCGGTATATACCTGATTCAAATTTGAAACTGAAATTGTTAGTTCAGAGTATGGATGAAAATGATGAAAGGATGTTAATGAAAAGGGAGAAACACAAACATTCATGCCCTCGGCGGGATTCGAACCCGTCACTCACTGGCTTCGTTGATACAGTTTATTGTTTGTCACTTTGTTTTCACATTGATAGTTATGTATTATTAGTCCCTGATTGGCTCTTTTAAACTTTTCTTTTTTCCTTGTTGTTAAACTAAATCTCTCCATACAGAAGAAGACAGCTTTGCTGTTGAAATACTTATTCTACTTTATTGTGGAAAAGCGGTATCCTCAATTGTTTATTTTCATTATATCAATTTCCAGTTTCCTGGCATAAATTTTCCTTCTATAAAATGTAATTGAAATGCTACTTTACGAATTTCGTTGATTATGTAAAAGAGAAAATTCTGAAGTTGATCTCTAAATAAACAAATTAATTATTTTGTGGAATAAAATTTACCAGAAATAGATATAGCCAAATCGTAATAGGTTATAGATTCCTCAAACAGATAAAAACCTTAATTCTCAAAGTTTCATGTGAAATGCCTGTTTGCTTTCATCATCCCCTAATAATATTTTAGAAATTTATATTTAGAATAAAACATCTTAAAAAGCAATTCTTAAAAAGTATCATATTGCTGAAATATGAAGATTTGAATAAGAGTCCGTGAAAAAATTCGTTATTTTAAAACCAATACAATATTAATTGAATTGGCAAAAACTATAACGTTGAGTGGAGAGATAGATTCTAGAAAGTCACTGAAGTAAAGGTGAATCGATAGATCGATAGGTTTGGCGGGTGGTAGGAGAAATAGTTGGGTTGTTGAACAAACACTCTTAATCCTTGCAGAGAGTGAGAGAACGATGAAGGTTGAGCGGAATTCTTTCCCTCATTTCGCTTTCATTGAAAAAAAAAATAATTTTTCTCCCACCATCACCCTTCTCTCTCTTTTTTGTTAGTAAATGTCAAAGCGAGTTCTTTCCACTTGTAATTTTTATCCCGAGTGACATGGACAGTATGTTGGTAGCTTCATACAACGTTATAACTTTTCCTTCTGTTAAGCCTTCCTTCCGTCTGAGGAGCTGCTCCACATTTAGGAATCGATCGCCAAAATGCTTGTTAAACCATCTGCTGAAAAAGAGTTGATGTTTTTAGCCAAGCCATTTTGTGCCCATTTCCAGAGGCCGAATCTTTTCGATGTTTTAAGCCTCGGATTTTCTCTCGGGAACCGTGAAGGGAAAAGAAAAATTGAAAGTACGCTCATAAGAGAAGCTTAAAAGAAACTTTACCTTCTATAAACATCTTACATTAGTATACTTCATAGCAACAAATAGATTTTAATATCTTTTTGTTTCCTGAATAATGAATGAAAATATGAATTCTTGCGTTGTAATTCAAAAATGCTAAACATATATACAAGGTGTGACCAATAAGTAGGGTGAATGATGAAATAAGTCTTACATTGAGTAGGCCTCACATGGAAACTGTTTACAGTCCTTCAAAATAGTCCCTGTTGTACACTATGCACCTCTGACAAATCGTCGAAAGCTCTTGAAAACTCCTCCACTGGTACAGCTTTCAATTCCCGTGTAACATCAGCTTAAATGTGCGCAATGTCTGTGAATCTTCGCCCTTTTAGAGCCACTTTCGGTTTAGGAAACAAGAAAATCCAGTGGTGACAGGTCTGGGGAATACGGTGGGTGCCAGTAGCCCGATGTTGAGCCAGAAACCGCTTTGCAAGCGTTGCGCTAGGTGGCCGTGCATTATCGTGTAAGAGAAACCAAATAGAGTCAGGTTGCTTCAGATATGGAGGGGGGGGGGTTCTAGAAATTTTGGCGTCGACTACAAAGGTCATTTTGCGCCTTTTACACAAGTTATAACAGTACGCATCCATGGGACAAACATAAGCATCCATGCCCATGGCGGGATTCGAACCCGCGGCCAGGCGGACTCGAGAACTAGAAAGCCTACGCCCTAGCCCTCTCGGCCACCTGGCCCGGCCTTCAGATATGGCCGTACACGACGAATACGAGCCAAGAGTTGTTTGAGCACCTCGCAGTAAAACTCAGCATTAACTGTTTGACCTGCAGGAAGAAATTCCTTGTGGATTATGCCTTGACAGTCAAAAAAAGGTTATCAACAGTGTCTTTACCCTTGACTTTTCAAACGAAATTTATCAACAGTCTTCAAGGTCACGGTTTCATCTCCATACACCTGCTTCAGCATTGTATGACTTTCGCCTGCTGATTTACCCAATTTGTACAAGAATTTCCAAAGAAATTCTCTGCTCCATGACACGCCACATAACCACTGCACAGACAAAAGTCGATAATAAATTTATCAAGACTCACAGGCGCACGAAACCACGCACTACCGTTAACCGAATATTACGAAACACGACGAAGGTGTCGCTGATAATCGGGTTGTTCCCATTTTCAATTTGAAGGGTGATTCACCCTACTTATTGGTCACACTTGTAGTAAAAATATTTCAGAAGTTATTATTTGGTAATTATAGGGAATTCTGCATGTATATTCTCTCCCGTAAACGAACTTTTCTTCATCAAAGTCGAACTATTCCAATAATAGATGATATGATAATCTTGTGCATTGATAGTAATAACTTGTTAGTCCCAGCAGATTTATATAACAGACAATAATATTTAAATTTCTATAAACGCATTCTTTATTTCAAATTTGGTGTTTCACCCACTTTGTACAAAGAAATATTTACCAAAATGAATTCAGTCCTAGAGAATTATGCAAATAAAATCAACTATATGGCCAAAAGTAACCGGACAGCCCCCCCCCCCTATTGTAGAATCGGAGATTCCTGAGGCACATATTAATAGGATGTCAGTCCATCCTGTGCATCAATCAAAGCCTGCGCACGTATGGATGACTCTCCAAAGGTTTTGAGAGATGTAGCAGTGAATTGCCTTCCAAGCGTGCAGTGAGTCCGGCGATGGAAGATGGACGATATAACTGGGCACGTAATTCGTCTCAGAAATGTTCATTAGGGGACTCTGTGAAGGCTAGTCCAGTTTTTGAACATATATGTCGTCAAACCATGGCCGCACAAGCTTTGATGTTTGGGCGGAACTCTTGTGTTGTTGGAATAGAAACGGGCCTTCTCCGATTAGTTATCAGAGGAGTTGGGAGACGTGGATGTTAAGATATATCGCAGAGTTCATTTTTCCAGTCTTAGAAATTAATGGATCTACGCTGTACCACGAAAATCACCCCCATACCATTATGCCTCCGCCATCGAAATGACAGTTGGCACAATGCAGTAGGAAATGCTTCACGAGGCATCCGTCAAACCCAGACCATCCATCGGATTATGAAGCGAGATTCATCACTCACTATTTCTACTTTTGCACAGTCCAATGGTGGTGAGCTTTGCACCATTTCAACCGCTTCTTAGATTGGTGCTGGCAGCGATGACCAAGAATCCGACAAAGGAAACCCGACGCCTCTCTGCGGAAATCGAAATCAGGCAGAGCAGTGTTATGCGCATTCAGCAGGTTAACGAGTGGCATCCATACAAGATGCAGATGTTGCAGCATATGACTGCGGACGATCCTGATCGCAGGATGGAATTCTGTGAGTGGGCACGAAACGCGAACCACAATGTTCCTGACATTGTTAGTTCCATTCTTTATTTTAGAAACTTTTATATTACTGGTCAAGTGAACAGTCAAAATAAGAGGCACAGGACTCCAAACACAAGGTGCGGAGAAACTCATGGTGTGGTGCGGGATTTCGGGTAACAAGATTGTTGGTCCTTTTTTCATTGCGGGAAACCTCAACGCGAATGGTTATCTCGACATGTTGAAAAATGACATCGTCATGTCAATCCTGGATGAGAGTGCGGACTACCCTGCGTTCTTCCAGAAAGATGGGGCGCCACCGCACTACGGTAATGAAGTGCGCCGATGGCTGGACTAGCAGTCGACGTAGTCCGAGGAAGTGGCCACCCAGTTCACTAGGCCTCACTCCCATGGATTTTTACTTTTGAGGCCACCTGAAATCGATTGTATACCAGAAGAAGATCCGTACTTTAAACCATCTTAAAAAGAGAATCAGATTATCTTGCAAACAAATAACGGAAGAAACATTGTCATGTGTTTGATAGAATTGGTTGGAGCACTGTCACTTTGTTTGGACATGGAAGGGAAACGTGTGGAACGTATCCTGTAGTTGTAGCATAATATATACCTCATTTGTATGGAGATTTTTGACTCACCCTGTATATACAGGGTGTCTTATTTAAAGTGAACCAATAGCCAACTTCTAAAATACAGATCTGATAGAGTACCTTCAATGAAATAATTATTATGTGAGGTGTTTTTATATGTATTCCATTTCCACAAAAACCGACGCTATTTCGAATATGGAAGTCAACTTTAAAAAATGTACAATGGAAACCGCTGCTTTTAATGATATTTTCAAATTGTACACAATATTTGAGAAATGTGTTATTTTTGGTGTTTTTTCCATTGATCCAACCGTTTAAGTGGTAGAGGCATTGAAAGTGTGGTGTACGATCGCAGAAATTTGAATGGCTTCACTTTTACTTATTAATTAATTTTTGATTGATTAAAAAAGTATTTCACATAGTAAAGCTGCCTTCTTCTACGTAATTTTTCTGACTCCTATAATAATTATTCTAGCTTTAAAACTAATTTCTTAATGGATTTAGTCAGCTTTGTTCTACTTTCTCTTTTCCTTATTCCAAACAATACCAATTAATCATATCGATCTGCTGACATGATCATAATCTTTTATTGATATGCTTATTATTGAGTTTACTATATGCACATACAGCATATACGTCACATGGCTGTCTTATAATTGAGATATTGAATATCGATTGTCGATATTTATGAATTTTCGATGGTATTCGTCGAAATATTGACCACTGGTTCCATTTATTCATTTTCCGTATATTATTATGCTTTGGTTCCATTTTGCTATGACTCACCATTATAGAGATATAGCATTTTTTGGAAATTCGATTTTTGCCTGATATCTCGGGAACTATTGGTCCCACAGAAAGTTCGATGCGAAATCCGTTGTCAGCGATGAAAGACACATTCATTTCATATACAGGGTAGGGAAGAAACAATTAGATCATTGATTACTTGAAAATGAACATTTTGACAACTAAATGATATCTGAGTAAACAATTGTAAAAACATTGAAAAGCATTTCGCGTGATTTTTCAGAAGACACATATATTTCATCCACAGGAAGCATGGCCAGCACTAGAACTGTCCGCAAAGAATTACATGCCATGGGTTACCATGGTCGTGCAGCAGCACGCAAGTCCAACATCAGTTACAACAATGCCAAGCATCGGTTAGGGTGGTGCAGAGCTCGACACAATTGGATTTCGGGTCAGTGGAAACGCGTTTGTTGGAGTGACGAATCACGTTAAACCCTGCGACAGTCCGATGGAAGAGTTTGGGTCTGGCGACGCCTGAGGAACGCTTCTTAACGCGAATGTAATGTGCCAACAGTGAAGTTTGATGATAGAGGTATCATGGTCTGGGGATGCTTCTCATAGTTGGGCTGGGTCCCTTGTGAAGTGAACCCTGAACAGTGCATGGTATAAAGACATCCTGAATAATTCAGTACTTTCAACATTGCGGGAACAATTCGGGGGAGGCCGTTTTCTCTTTCAACAAAGCGGCGTGCCTACAAGAATGGATCCATGACATGAATGTTGAAGAAATTGGACTCTAGTCCGGACCTAAATCCAATCGAAGCTCTTGGGAAGATTTGGAACGCCGATTGCGAGCCAGGCCGAATCGGCCAACATGGACTATCATTATGGTCCATTAGAAACTTACAGTGTTAACATAGGGCGGTTAAAATATATCTCCATATAATTTAACCTTTCGGTACTTGGTTGTGTCATTCCTTAATGGTTTATTATACAGTTGATCCTCGATTTTACGGACTAATTGGAAGAGAGGGTTGTCCGGAAAATCTCAAAGTCCGGATTTTCCGAAGTAATACAAATAATGCTTGCACATACTTCAGCTGAACTTTTTAAACAATCTGGAAAGCAACAATTCCTTTTAATGATAATATACTTATATACGAGGGTGGGCTGAAAAGTAATGCCTCCATGGCTGTAACTTTTTTTATTTTTTAACCGATTTTCAAAATTCTTTTTGTATCTGATACTCACATTTCTCCTCTATGTAATGCACTATTCACTTTTTGACATAATCCCCATCCCTTTCCACGCATTGTACCAACGCGTGACTAGTCGGGTGAACCCTTCGGAGAGGAATTCCGGGGTTGTCGTCGACACGAGGATTGAATAGCAGCTTTGGATCCTCTTCTGCAGCACGATAACGCCCGTCCGCACACAGTCGCCACACATCAGAGGGGGTTGCAGCGCCTACAGTTCAAAGATGAAAAACTGCAGTTCAAAAATGAAAGACTTTCCACCTTGCGACTTTCACCACTTCCCAAAGAGGAAAGAGCACCTTAAGGGGCGTGAGTTGCGTTCTGACGACGAGGTGAAACCCCGGAATTCGACGAGGGGTTCTTGGTGTCGACAACAACCCCGGAATTCCTCTCTGACGGGTTCACCCGACTAGTCACGCGTTGGTACAATACGTGGAAAGGGATGGGGATTATGTCAAAAAGTGAATAGTGCATTACATAGAGGAGAAATGTGAGTATCAGATACAAAAAGAATTTTGAAAATCGGTTGAAAAATAAAAAAGTTACAGCTATGGAGGCATTACTTTTCAGCCCACCCTCGTATATAATATTGTTTTTGTTTAAAATGTAATTTGTATCTAATTTCCTACAAGATGATTGGTTTTCATCAAAGAGCCGTTTCTGAGCGGCGCATTCATGGCAGTTGTTCTTCTATTCAACGAATGTCATCAGCGCATCCAGCAACTAAGTGCCCGATTTTATTTTTTTCGCCGATAAGTCAAAGACAGGCGCTGCCAGATTGTGCTGCGTTTCCATCAGAACAGAACAACAGCACATTAGGAACATGAAGAGATACGTACGCCTAAAGTTAAATGAATAGAATAAAATAGCATTTACGAAAGGGTGGTTAAAAGAACAGCACGGGTGGGGAGGGGAGTAGGAGAAGCCTGTACAGCAGCACCATGAGGCCTTGAGGGAGGGTTTATCATGAGCGGAAGTTCCTTTCGTTGCGTCCTGGCCGTTGGAGACCAGTGGCGCTGTTTCGATTTCACTTGAATAGCATTGGAACTGTTACGACCTGCGCTTCCCCTTCCTCCTCTTCCCTGGTACTACTGCTGTGAGCGCTAATTGGTGGACGTATCGTAAACTTACCACCAGTCAGCGCGCACAACACAAAAAGTACAAAAAATTTCAGTAGAAAATGTCCGGAAAATCCGAAATCCGTAAAATTGAGGTCCGTAAAATTGAGGTTCAACTGTAATTTGTCATAAAAAGATAATAATTAAATCTCCTAAAATGCTTTTATTTGATTTTCTATTTATGAAAATATTTTGTGGCACATCCGAGGTTTGAAAATCGCGGCTTTAGTCATGGCCTCCTTTACTACGCCCGTAGGAGGCCATGCTTTAATTATAGGTCTGCCACGTCCATTATACTAAAGAAAAAATGATAGACAGACTTTCAGTTCTCTTCAAACATGGCGGTTGTATAGCCACGCTATGCAAATCTATCTCGTTGGTTGTACCCATTTCTTATGGAAATTTATCAAAAACTATCGAAAACCTCCCCAGCAGAGTGCACGCTGTTATTATTGCAGAGAACGGAGGTCCAACGACATATTAATCACGTCCTAAAAAAGCGTTCTTTCCTGATGCGGATGTGCATGTGCGGATATGGAAGTGTCCGGATATTTCTGACAACACAGGGTATGCGTGCAATACGCCGTCAATATTCAAGAAACTTTCGTGGTTTAAAAGAATTTCTTACTTACCATACTTCTTTATTATGTGATGAATAGACCTAAGCTAAATTATCCCATGTCTAATTTACCGTATTATTAAATAGCGGAAGATTTCTTTCTTTATTTATTTATTTAATCTGTAGAAAAAATACAATCATCCATCCTGGACTAAGGGCCGACAAGGTAGTCCCAGGATGGAGACAGAGATACAGTCAGTGTACTACAAATTGGTATTTGAAATTTTGTAAGAGGGGTAGGGGTAAGCGGGGATAAGGTTGGTTGTTAATTAAAGGGGAGCGAGAATTGGTTCTCTATGCGGGTTTTAAAAGTAGTAATTTTCGATAAGGTGCGGAGATCTAAAGATAAGGAGGACCAGAGTTTACTGCCTGAGATGGAAACATTTTTTAGTTGATAGCTGTGCTTAATAAATGGCTTTTGGAGAGTATCGGCTTGGCAGGTGTTGGACTGGGGATCACTGCTTGTTATAAACCGCGAGCGGGGAAGGGAGGTTATAATATTGTTGTTGAGCGCTTTAAAAATGAAAATTGCTAAGTTTATCTATATATATAAAAATGAATGTTTGTTTGTTTGTTACGTATGCGTTCCTATACCATTCATCCGATTGCTATGAAACTTTGCACACTTCATCTTCAAAGCAAGAGGAAGGTCACTGTTTACCTGAAATTTCGAAAAAATAATTATTTTCGCAAATAAAAATGAATGTTTTTCATTTCGGTCAATAGATGGCGCCATCTTTTTAAAATCTTCTAGCGGATCTCTTGCTCGAGCTCTTTTTGGATTAAATTTTGCAACATCTGAAAGTGAATATTCCGACAAAGTGAACACATGAAAAAAGCTTAGAAGTAAAAAAGTAAAAATTCATATTGAAAATTCGAAAAGACTTCTTTTAAAATGCTCCCAATAGATGGCTGATGTTGAAACAGCCACACATTAATCCCTGGCTTTTGACGGATTATTGTAACGCTGGCCTCATATCACACGCATTTTTTTTTGCTTTTTCGAAGAGAATAGTCACCACAAAGCATTTCTTTCGCTTTCAAATCAATTATGCCACCCAAACGAAAAGCGATTGGTCGATCTACACTTCAAGCAAGAAAAAGAAAGGCATCACGAGCTTCAGAAACAGACGAGCAACGAGAAGCAAGACTGGAAACCGTTCGAGTATGTACTGCTCAAGCCCGTTCGTCTGAAACACACGAGCAACGGGAAGCAAGACTGCAAACCGTTCGAGTACGCACTGCTCAAGCCCGTTCGACTGAAACAGACGAGCAACGGGAAGCAAGACTGGAAAGCGTTCGATTACGCACTGCACGAACCAGACGAACACTGCACGCTAATTTAAATCAGCTGCATTCCATTATGATCCTAAAAATCCAAAAGCACTTCAATAAACAGAATTAAAACGCAAACATGTTTTTCTTTGAGTGCACTCGTACTAAATAATTATATGCTAGCTGGTATACCCGGCGTTGCTCGGGCTCTTTTTAGATTAAATTTTGCAATATTTGATTGTGATTATGTAGAAAAAATGAACAGCTGAAAATATCTTAGAACTAATTTAATTAAAATTCATATTCAAGAATCGAAAAGATTTCTTTTAAAATGCTCCCAATGGATGGCCTCTCGACTTTGCTCATATTGGAATGTTGTGTATAGCTGAATGACCTTGACGCAGTGCCGAAGAAAAAAGGTGACGAAAAATGTACGTAGTTTCGAAAGTAGAAGCAAATAAGGGTTAGTCATAATGAATGTATTGATGCTGGGATAGCAACTGTGATAGGGGCTTTCAAATCAGTCATGGTCGTTGGACCTGGAGGCCATCTATTGGCGAGTATAACATTACAGACGTGATTACATTACCTCTGCATTTATGTATGTTTTGAATGAATTCAGTGATTACATTTTGCGTAGTACAGTATGAAACTGGGGCATTCATTTTGACTTGCCCTGTACAGTAGAATGAAAATGATACAATAGTCTGATCTGACATTTCTTCACCGCTGACTGTGGCCTTAGTACGCAAGCGTTTTTCATGTGTTTTTTCCCCTGTTTATTCACATTCAGATACTGGAAAATTTCATAAAAAAGAGCCCGAGCAACGCCGGGTATATCAGCTAGTAGATTATAATTAATATATTGGGATTAATCCAACCGTTTTAAATATGTGAGAGACTGGAGCTGGCTTTTGAAGTTTTAGCAAGATACGGGCGAACCATTTTTGCAATCTTAATTAGCGTAGGATGTTAGATTTAGTGATTGCACCCCAGAATACTAGACCGTAGGATAGTGAGAAGTGAATCATAGCATTGTAACGAAGAAGGAGAATTTTTTGGGTAGAAAATGAAGGCTGGAGAAAAGGCCCAAACGCTGATTTAGTGTGCGAGCTATAGAGTTAATATGAACGTCCCAGGAGAGGTTATAATTTAGATGTATAGCTAAATATTTGAAAGAATTAGTCTGAGTAATCTGTTGAGAATTGTAGAGTAGAGAGAATTCGCTGGTATCAAGCTTTTTATTGTATTGGTGGAATATAACATACAATGTTTTGCCTAGATTGAGGGACAGATTATTGGTTGTGTTCCATAGCAGTAGTTTTTCTAAGACTAAATTAAATGTTTCTTGAATTGAATTTAGCGTGGCGTCGTCGAAAGATATTGTTGCGTCAATACAGGGAGGAGGGGGAGGGGGAGGGGCATTTATAAATAGAATGAACAAAAGTGGGGATAGAATGGAATCTTGGTGGACACCAATACTGCGGGTGATTGTTGAAGATGTTTTATTGTAAAGGCCAAGAGTGTACTGTCTATTTGTGAGATAACTTGAAAACCAGTTGAGGGGGGACCGCGAATATTGAAACATTGGGAAAGTTTATGTAGGAATAGGTCAAGGGGTACAGAGTCGACTTTTTTCGAGGAGTCTATGAATAAAATGACAATCAAGTTGTTGCCGGCCATGCTGGAGACTATGTATTCGACTAGTTCAAAACAGTCTATGGTGGTGCTTCTTTTAGGCCTGAAACTGTGTTGGAAGGAAAAGAGATTGTTTGAAAAGATATAATTGGATAAACGGGAGTAAAAAATAGGTCCTCAAAAACTTTAGCAAAGGAGGGAAGATTAGAGATTGGGCGATAGTTTGAAAAGTTAGTGGAGTCACTGTTTTTAAATATTGGTGTGATTTTGGCAGTGCGGGAGACAGGATGGGAATTTGCCCTGGGTGAGAGAGATATTAAATAATAGGGTTAAGGAAATAGCAAATCCGGAACAAGCTTGAATTAAGATGTTAGGAGTAACGCCAATAAATTTGTACTACTTATTGTTTTAGAATGTCCGTCTGTCCCCTTCATATTTTCTACATTTTATGAATAGAATTGATTTTCGGAATATAGCTTACCGTGAGCATATCCTACTTCCGTATTCAGTTTGATTTTGATTGGTCCACTGGGGTCGGAATTACAAAGGTAGGAGTTATAGGGGGCCATCTTGCTATATGGTATTTATTTTAAGTATGTCAATGAGTGAAATTCGTTATGCCGATTTCTCTAGGCAAGATCTACATTAGTTTGTGTTTTGGATCAAATTGTTCCCATGGATAGGAATTGTGCAGGTACGTGGTCTTTAATACTATTAAAATTTTCAAATGGTAACATATGGCATGTGATATGTTATTCGATCGGAAATGACGAGAAACTCTTTTACATTTTCGACGTACTACTTTCGAGAAAATCTTTTTTTTTTTTATTTTAAAAATAGGAACTAAATATGTGGATAAAAGGAGTAAAAAATAGAAGAACTCAGGAACTTTGCTACTTTCCTGTTCCCTCCTCGGAAGAATTAAATTATTGATTTCAAAAAACTCACGTTTTAGAAAACGAGTGATTAAAAGATGCTTCTATTTAGTCCTTGCTATTTTAATTTCTGGAACTTGGTTTCTTTCCTTTATCTATATAGGCTGCGTGTACTTCAGCGTTACGCTTTCTTTTCTTTTTAGTATTTGTTTGAATCTTATTTTCTCCATTTTCATTTTAACTTTAGACGTTTTACCTAAATCTGAAAAATTTAATTTATTTTGTATATATCTCTAATAGTATCTTAACAAATAACTGACGAAAGTGCCTACAAATAGTCTGGCTATTACACAGTAAGATAATGAGTAGTCTGGTGATAAATGGCCGGAATTCACCCGTGCACTTACTCTGGTCTTTAGGAAGTCAGGGGGATTCTTCTCAACAAGCCATTTCCATTTAGAGTAACGACTGTTCGTCGTCGCTGTTTAACTGTGCGGCCTAAATGGAGACCAAATTGGGTCTTAAAAGCCTCTGATGACGACGGTTGTCGAAATGAGTCGAACCACTCGACCTCGGGGTTAATGCGGAATTGTGGCGGCAAACGAAATAGGCATTCGGCAACAGCACCGCGTGTCCTTAATTGTCTCGCATTGGTTAATCAACCAATACGATAACCAATATTATACTCTAAAGTTTGATTGTTATTTAAAGTTTTAGAGTTTCTGAAGCACTTACCAATAATTTCACCAATACAACAGCTATCCATTATTGATTCCACTCTCCCATAATTCATGGAACCGTTTAATAATTTCACTACACCATGCCTATAGAATCGCAATTTTACTTCAGTCATTGAGTGTCTTCAGGAATGAATATTCAGGCCGAAATAAACTATAAAAATATATGGATATTAAAATAAAATGCCGTATTAATTATAGAGTTGTTTGATTTATATGTGTCATTTAGAACTATAAAAACCATTATATGATAGTCGAAAGAGAAAGTAGCGTAGTTAAAAGAGTGTAAATGATGAAGATCATGAAGCGAAAGCAGAAGCAGAAAATTTTCTGTGAGAATGTAACACCTGCAGTTCATCGGGCAATAAATATTTTCATTTGAATTAACGCACATCGTTTTAAAAGTTGTGCTCAAATGCAATGAGCTTATGCTTCCATTCCCAATAAATGTTATTAAGAAACAAACCAATAAGAGAAAATTATTCTAATTGTACGAATATGGAGATAATAAGTTCTTTATTTCATTATATGTATGAGGGATGTTCAAGGCAAACCGTGACTCATTATTTCGTAGGAACAAGAAAGTAAGTAAGCGCTACGAGTTTGTCACGGTAACAAGGGTATCCTAACAATGTCGTTATAGTTCCACTGACGGTACGTAGTTCAAAATGATGAATAAGACCGTCATGAAAAGAATGAGAGTATTTTTGAAAGCCCAAGATATCAGCAATGCTAACGAAGTAGAGCAGTGGGTCCGATTATAAGAGCTATGTACCATGTACACACCAGAGCGGGCTACTAAAAATCATCTTACGCTTATCGTAATCCAGACACTAATAAAGCGTTGAGATTAATGCATAGATGTAACATAGAGTATTTTAATAAATACAGAGGGTTGTTAGGGATCTATGGTAACAAATAGCATATTTAAATGTGGCGCGCGCGTTCATTTTAGGTGAGTTCTCACGTGGAGTATTGTTAGGTCAGGTATTAAAATAGTTAGTATTCGAGCTAAAAACAGTGAGTTATGCTACAAAAAATTGACAGGTATTGGGAGGGCTACATAACAGCCCTTCCGACATCAAATTCAGCTATTCCGAAATTATGAAAGTATGCAAGGAGCGAGGCTTCGTAGTTTCCAAGAAAGGGATATCAATTGTATTCAATAACAATGGCAAAACCAGAAGAGACGCTATTCCTGAAGATAAAAAAGAGGCCAATCCGAGACCATCCACTAGCCGTACTCCTGACGTCGTCCGGAAAGTTCGGGATCTTGTAAACGAATGCAATCCACCAACACAATGGGCGTTGCCGCACCATGTTCAAAAGAGACGGACCAACTGCCGTATGAACGATATCTGGCGGATGAAAACTGGAAATACCTGGTCACACTGCATGAGGCGTATGTTTATTTAAGCGACTGTGTTACAAGAATCAAGCCACTTTTTATCACCCAAAGGGTTCTAAGGACTTCAGAAAATGATACCGTGAATGCAAGGAAGCATTTTCAAAAAGTTTCATGATCGTGGCGGAGTACAGCTACAACGGCAAGTTAACTTTACAAGAGTTGAGTCAAAGGCCAATCAACGCCATGTGTTATCAGATTAACGTTCTACCTCCATATTTACCCGGACATCCCCAGTTTGTACGATACATAGGTAAACAAGGTATGGCTGCACCAAGACAAGACGTCGAATCCACCGCTGCAGTTCAACTTGCCTATTCCTCTAACATGCAAGGAGACACCGGAATCCGCTTCATTCCATTCAGCGACATACCATTCAAGTTGCTGGACGCTTCGCCATAGATTCGTTAACAACCCTCAATTCAACGCGTATGTTTTGCCGTTAGATACTAGCACATACTTATATGTCGGCTAGGAATTAAGTATTCAGTGAAAGGTTGTGTGCATGAGTGTGCACGAGAGGAAAAGCCCGAGATTTTGCATGTTGAGAACTGAATTTCACGAAAAGTCGTATATAATTGGAGAAAATGGACGATAAAGCAAGGGATGCAGGGAGAAAACATTAATACACAGATAATTAGAGAGGACGAGTCGTGGGTTCACAGTTTCTAACTTCAATAGAAGCAATCCTCCAATACGGGAGGAATGGAAACATCTCACCTCACTTACCACAATGTTCAAGTGATTCTCTCAGCCTACAAGATTATGTTGAACGTGTTTTGGGATTTGCAATGCGACATACTGCTGAAATTATTGGCTAAGTGAGCGAACCTCTTTACGGACGAGAATGTAAAACCTTTGTCCTCTAACTCCTCCGACACCTCTTGACCGATTTCAACCAAATTTTGCTCAATCAATCCTATTAGGACATAGATGGTTTTGAAGTATTTTCAGAAAAATCGATCAAGCCATCGAGGAATAATCATCAGAAAAAGAATTTTCTCTATGATTTGCTATAGAGAAAATCACGCGCTAAGAAAAAATTCTTTTTTTCCTCTAAAATCGATTCAACAATGAAAAATGAAATGTAAACAATAGAAAAGCGCGCCAAATAGAATTTTTTCATTGAATATACGGCGAAACCCTGTTCAATTTTTTTTTCGAGAGCAAATTTTCAAACGCTATTTTTCGAGTTCTAAGAATTATTTGGACAACTTTTTGTAATCAATAAGTGCTAGAACTTCTAATCTATGTACGAAAATTAAATTTGAGATTTTAGCTGCAATTTTTACCGAGGAATTAACGTTTTCTTTTTACATAGGAATAACATTAGTGACAAATCTCATCGATTTTATCTATTTTATCGAGTTCTAAGATATTTATATCGACTAATTTTTCACCAAAAAGGTGCTAGTATACACACTCTACTCGGAAAAGTAAGTTCGAGCAATAAAGTACGTTTGGAGATGAGATATTAACTTTTTCTTTTTACATAGAATTAACATTGTTGGTCATTATCAACTGCTTTAATCGATTCTAGACGTATATTTTGCAACTGACCTTGAGGTTTTATTTTAACTGTTCAATTGTTTACAACAACGTCATCTAAATATTTGAGCAGAGATAACGTCATAACTCAAACTTAACAGTTAAAACATTTTTTGTTTGTTTTTTGCATTTCTCCTATTAATTTCTAAATTTCAAACAGATTTTGCCGCCACGACCACGTCGAAGAGGCAACATAGGAAGACGAACAGCAAACACAGAGGTCGTCGTTACCCTCCGACTAATGAACTCATTCAGCTCTTTTTTGCAAGTGCCCGTTGGCACGCGTTGCACACCTAATTTCCTCAAGGTGAAACCATGTTGGATATACAGACATAACTGATACAATGAAAAGAACCGTAAACTCACCAATAATACATACATATATAGTAATACACCAAATGGCAGCTAATAACAATAGGAGAGCTAAGGGAACCCATCAATGCATCAATGCTGCTGTTTTGGTTATTGATAAGGGAACGCTATAAAATGTATGGACCGAACTTGACTTCCGCTTGGAGGTGTGTCTCGTGTGACCAAAAGGCAGACACAGAACATTTGTAGAGTGTGTGGAAAACATGGTTCTTTTCATGGGATGCAATCCATACATTTTTGAGCATTACCCTGTCAATTATCATCACCGCGTTCACTGAATTGTACTAGTGTTGTTGGCTTCCAACTTGGTGAGTTTACGCTTCTTTTCGTGTATCAATTCTATCTGTGTGTGTGAAAGTACAGTGTTTTGAAAGCGGATTAATCATTTATAGTAGCCCTGCTTAATGAATGAGAGATTTAATTTTGCAATTAAAAATGTCTTTAGTGATGTATTAGTCAAATAATGGTGGCTTAGAAATTTAGAAATAATATAAGGATGTACATTTCTTAAGGAGAGATATTTCTGGATTTTTTTTTAACTTCTGAAAACGTATTTGTCTAAGGTTGGAGATTCTCCAATGTTTAGAATGTCAGTTATAATTACTATACGAATCAGAACAATGAACCAAATTGACAGAACTTCAAACTTTTTAAAATTCCACAATTGTGCTTTATAAATCTAGAGTAAGAAGACTGCATCAGAAGTAAATTCTACGAAATAGTGTAGTAGGTCGTAAAAAAGAACGATTTATGCCTACTAACAGATTTTAACATTACAAGGATGTTGTGCTCGGCGCAACCGAGCAGAGGCAACACCTCCTAGAAAGAAAACCAAACAACTGAAACGTCATACATTATTACATCATCATAAGTCGACCAAATTTACGACTTATTATTGGTAGAAATACGATCAACAATGGTCGAAATATGATGATGTAACAATGTTTGACGTTTCAGTTGTTTCTATAGTCCGACCAGCTTTAGTTTCCGCGAAATGTGATGGCCGTTTCAATTGTTGGACATTGTTACAACAAAATTTAAACAGTACATAACAATGGGCCTTTTGCCCGCTCACGAGATTTCCGGTATTACGTCATCCCATGCGCGATTGAAACCGAGGCTGGAGGGGAGCAAATCTTAGGATCTCTAACAAGAAGTGAAGTGGCGTCGCGGTTTTTTATGCTTTATGGTTCAATTTCGTGCAATGTTTTTGTGCTTTGGCCTCTATAACAATTGCATTTCATAAAATACAAAATTGCTATCACCACACATCATCATGAAAATTTTTTTAATTAATTCGTAATAAGCTTTTTTGTGTTTAAATAAAGATCAATTTAATTTTAACTTAAAATGTTCAATTACGATTTTAATTTTAATTTAAAAATCAATTAATTTTAACTTAAAATGTTCTGGTATAATTAAAGATAAATAAAAAAAATAAAAAGCACTTTGTTTGCATATAAAAGTGCAATTACTTATTCATAATGGCAATCTTCATTATACCGTGTATTTCTAAAACGTTAGAATTTTTTATGAAAATAATAAATATCAGTTTTTTCCAAAAAAATCAATTGTTTTAATTTAATTACTGTATAAATTTTCCACATGAATATATTTTAAGTCCATGCTCTTAAAAATTTTTCATAACATTACCTTCAAAATCAAAAATATAAGATTCTGAAAAGTAAAATTATATGCCTTATTAAATCTTCCCAGCCATTTCGTTAGTGTACTAAAAATTATGCTTGGCGAAACTGTTAAACTAATCGAGTAGTGTTTCATTTTTTCGTTTTCCAAGCACTTTACACATTGAAGCAATGCTCATTTTGAAGAGGGCTTTCCCTCGAACCTCGTTTTCGTGCCGCATAGGGATGACGTATCGTCTCGTCCAAGTCTCGAGGTAAAAAGGTCCATTGAATGTCCATCACATTTCGCGCAAACTAAGGTTGGATAGACTATAGGAGGTGTTGACAGAGGCAATAAACAACATCGAATCATTTACTTTTGTTGCGTCACTTGCTTCACTTGCCAATGAAAATCCCGGATTTGCGTGATATGACAGACTGACGAAGCGATTTATATATTAAGATCACGGTCTATAGATATTCATGGTCATCGAGCTTCGGCCATTTTCCATTGTTTCAAGAAGCTAAGGAAAACAAATCGCGCCAGGTGCCGCATAGATCACACTAAGGCCGACCGCAACCTGCGATAGAGATTTTCATTGAAACTTAATTTGAAAGTAAAGTTTCTATCTGCCGATAGGGCGGCGCTGCAGGTGCAGTTGGGCCGATTGTACATGCAGCGCCATTTTTCAATAGAGTTCCCGCCCTACCGGGAGCTAGAAACTTTAGCTCCATTTTAACAATGGAGCTCGATGACCATGAATATCTATACACCTTTTTAGAGAACATATTGTCCACCAGGAGGGACACTGTAGTCGTCCGCATCATGAACATTTTGATTCCTAGGCGTTGTGTCGTCTCGTAGCGAAGCTGCAGAAATAACGAGCTATTGCACGAACTTTAAGGTTTGCTACATTTTCGTTCTAACACATTTTCTTCTTTTGAATCGGTGTAGTTCATGTTTCCTACTTTTTATTTTTTTTGCTCGACCGTAATGGCGGCGCCCATGCGATGACGTAATGAAAAGGTGAATAGACCGTGATTAAAATTAAAGTGTAAAAACCCATTGTTACAGCTGTTTGGTTACAACAATCAATGTGCTTGAAAAGAGGTTTTAGTTGTTGTAGCTTAAGTTCTTAGTATCAGTGCAGTTATTCGGCATTTTGGATATAAATTGAGTTGATTATTTTATAATTTATTTTATTTTATATTATTATTATTGTCCCAGGAGTTACGTTGACGACAAACTTATGGTAGAATTGTCCAAAATGAGTTACGTCAGTTTGGATTCGCACATCAAATTATTGAAGCACTTACCGTAGTCAATAGCTGCAAAAAAAAGTATTATCATCTAATAATCATTGTAATATTGTGCGCAAAAAAGACTGAGGTATGATTAACGATTACAAACCTGCAATGTTGCTCGCATGGAATTGAAACAAATATCCAGTTCGTGGGAGAAAAAACAGCTATCCTGAATTATTATATAACAAAATGATATAAATTCTACTAAGAGTTTAAGAAGTCGTTTATACAACATCGAACTAAGGGTATCGTCGAATCGGTCGTGTGAAGCTTTGGAGGCAAGTGACACTTTGCTTAGAATTCCACTGTACGGGACAGATCCTCAAAAGTCGAAGACTGTAAAAAGTATCTGAAAAGAAGAGATTGGCCATATCTCAAACCATTATTTCTACAGGACCGAATCACATTATTATGATCACCCCCTACGTTTGTCTTCGGGGTTTCCCAGAACGAGGAACTATCTCACATGTTGGGAATTGGTTATGTGACTATATAAGGTAAGTTTCAATTATGTTAAAAAAATATCACTCATTGCTGCAATGGGTAAGAAACGTGATTTATCAGATCTAGAAAAGGGGATGATAATCGGCTTTTGGACAAGGGTGGCAATATTTCGGAAACCGTGCAGTTTGTGAACTGTTCTCGTGCTGCTGTAGTTAAAGTGTACAATGACCGGAAAAATGGGACCGTTCAGAAAAAAAGGTATGGGAACTGTGGAGCACCACGTGCCATTGATGACAAAGGTGAACGTCGGCTGCGAAGGTGTGTGAAGGCCAACCGAAGAGCTACAGTGGACCAACTTACCGCTCAAGCCATCGAGGGTGATACCAGACATGTCTCTAAAACGCAGGTACAGAGGACCCTGCTACGTATGGGCCTCCACAGCAGATGGATGGTCACCACACCTATGTTGACGAAGTTTCATCGCCAAAAACGGCTTCAATTTGCCCAGCAGTACAGAAAATGGACCACTTCTGACTGGAATAAGGTTGCCTTCTCCGACGAGTCACGATTTCTGCTCTACAGAAGTGACGGCCGTTGGCGGGTGAGGCGAGAAACCTCCGACAACAATCATCCTGTAATCCAGGCAGGTGGCGACAGCGTCATTGTGTGGGGAGTGTTCTCCTGGCATTATCTGGGCCCACTGACACCTGTGGAAGGCACTCTCAACCGATTCGGTTATTTATCCATAATTGCAGATCAAGTACACCCATACATGGTGACTGTCTTCCCAGAGGGGGATGGCACGTTCCAGCAAGACAATGCGAGTTTGAGGAACACGTTCCCGTACGTCATACGGCTGCAGTTGTTCGGGGGTGGTTTGAGGAACACGACCAAGAGTTCCAAGCACTACCCTGGCCCCCTAATTGCCCAGACCTCAACTCAATCGAGAACCATTGGGATCACCTCGATCGTCATGTGCATGCTATGGAACAATCACCGCGTACCCTTCAGCAGTTATTGGATGCTTTACAGTCTGCATGACAACAACTTCTAGTAGAAACCTACCAGAATCTTATTGACTCACTCCCACGCCGTCTAGCTGCTATCCGTGCCGCTAAAGGTGGTCATTCGGGATATTAGCTGATAGTCTTAATAATGTGACTCGACTCTGTATGACGTTAAGGAAATGCCTGAAAGACTTCTTTTCGTTACTTATGTTCAAACTATGTCGAAGCTTAGGAGAACGAGGATGATTCGGGCAGACGTGAGGAGTTCTGTTTATGGGCTCTGGAAAACTATCGACTGGATCCTTCATTTGTACATAACATTGCGTTCAGTGACGAGGCAACTTTTTATGTCCATGATGAGGTAAACCGTCAGAACATGAGATATAGGATGGATATGAACTCTCATTTGACAGATTCATCCAAAGTCGTTGGTGATTACAAAGTTATGGTGTTGTGTGGGATACAGGGCACCCGTTTCATTGGACCATTTTCATAAACGGTATCTTAAATGCTGATGATACTGCCATCTTGACAGGGGCGCACCAGCCATCTCACGTTATCACTCGCCTGCAGAACGCCTTGAAGAAGTTGGAAGACTGGTTTAATTGGTGGAAAGTGAGTCTTAACGTCGGAAAATGCAAAGCCGTGTACTTCAACAAAAAGCTTAAGTGTCCTCCGGAGTCCCTGGTTCTATTCAATAAGAAACTCGAATGGGTTGACAACTATAAGTATCTTGGCGTTGTCATCGACTCAAAACTCTCCTGGAATCGTCACGTAACTTAAGCTCTGAACAAAGCAAAGAGGGCTAAGTACAGTCTTATAGCTCTCCTGGGTAGAAACAGCGCCCTCAGCATCGACAATAAATTACTACTTTACAAGACAGTGATTCGGACCATCCTCCTCTATGGTATGCCTGCGTGGGCGACTATATGTAGAAGAAGATGGAGTGAACTCCAGTCGTTCCAGAATGTTACCCTGAGGACCACTGCCCAGCTTGGAAGGACCGTAAAAAATCATTACATCCACTCGGACCTGAACATGACTCATATTGGAAAGTGTATCCAAGATTTCCTGATGAACATGGTGCAGACGATGAAGAGCCATGACAATGACCTGGTGGCTGGAATACTGAATAACCTGATGGAAATGAAGTGGCATACAAAGTATAAAAAACATTGATGTGGCATATTCTTGATGTCAACTCCGAAGACATTGGCAACGTTTCCTTCCCGATTATTGGAAGATGTGATACCACCCCCTCCCCTTCCCCCTCCACCTCTCCCACTCTTCTGACAATCGTCAATCTTATTTTTTTCATAATGTGGAAGACCTCTTTGAGTTAGTCAGGCTTCTTGCCTGTTTCAGTGTGGAATTTATTCCGGAAGGGTGAGACTCCTGTAAGCACTGCTTACGTCCCACCTTCACTGTTCGACTGTCGATTGTCGCGAATGCTACAAAACACTGTGTTCACGTTACTGTTGACTGATGTTGGGAGGTTCCCAAGTTTTTCCAGCAGGATGGTGCATCACCACACTACGGACTTAATATCCGTCAATGGCTTAATATCACCTGGTCATTGGATTGACCAGCGGGGTCCTGTGGAGTGGCCACCACATTCCCGAAACCTCACACCTGTGGCCCACTTGAAACAACTTGTGTATGCTGTGAAAATCCAAAGCAAACGTGATCTTCAGCAATGCATCCCACAGGCCTGTGATAGCATTACCCCCGGCGTTCTTGTGCGCGTGCATAATGAATGGATAAAGCACTTTGAGCTCTCTCTCCATCAGCAGAGACAACACATTGAACACACCCTTTAGCTGCTGCAACCCACTTTCGATATTGTGAACCACAATAGATAACTGAAACCCGATTGCAGGAATGAACTCCTGAGAAAAAACTGGTGTTATTTGATATACACCATTTTGACCCTCTTCCTATTTAAGAAAATAAACCTTAACCCAAAATGGCAGATTTCAAGATGGCGCCCAAACTCCAAAACTGTCTGAAAAGATAGAGCACCTATCCTATTCCCTGCTAGGATGATCACACAGTTTTCGAAATAAAGGTATGTCCTGTGACTCTCCTGTAGATTGCCCCAAGTATCTTTCGAAAAGGCTGTGAGTGTACAAGAAAGTATGAAGACGCCGCTTCCATGACAGCAGGATTAGAGGAGACAATAGTGATAAAAATAGGAGCAAGTGTGATATTGAGAAGGAACATTGATGTGAGTTTGGGCATAGTAATTGGTTCTATCGGTGTTGTACAAGGTTTGAAACTGGATCCTGAGGATAAGAACGAAAGTTAAAAGGATAGTAATACAAATCCAAATAAGTACGAGAACTGCAAGTTCGTAAATTGCAAGAAACTGTGAAAAACAGTAAACTGTAGAAAATAAATAAAGAAACCACTATTTCCACAATATTATTTAATGTCCGTAGGCGCATCTCGACGACAACGTCGTCTTCTTCAACGAAAAACTAGATAAATGCTGTGGAAATATTGCTTCTTCTTCAAATGCTGTGGAAATAGTGGTTTCTTTATTTATTTTCTACAGTTAACTGTTTTTTGTTCTTGCATCGAATTAATATTGATTATTAGAGTAGTGACAAAGTTCAAGAGCCAAATGGGCGTATCGCACAGATTTGCCAAAAATAAATCATTCGAAGCCACCGAGAAGGGCCAATAAGGACAGGGAGTGGGCTCTGCGAAAACCGGGGGCTGATATCAAAAAAAGGATGTCAGGGAATGGAGGATCACTTACAAAAAGAAGTGAAATCTCATCAAAAATATTTCATGTAAAAAATGTAGCCAAGTCTCGCGAGTCGTTAGCCGTAAAAAGTTGTGATATCTCATGTAGGGCCAAGTCTAGTGCTCTTATTAACTCTGACACTTTCATTTACAAACCACTCCAAATCATTACATCTTTAGTTAAAGAACATTTTGTGACTTGGCAATTATGCAGCCCAGTTCACATATATATATATTAATAAACGTGAATATTAAAATGACAGCATCAGAGCTATTAGGTAAAAAATTAATATTCCTAATTACAGTAGTGTCAAAGCTTAAGAGTCTAGTGAAGCTTACGTAGCGCTATCAAGACTGCATCCAATTAATATTAACGATTATAGTGTCAAAGCTCAAGCGTCAGCCATAACTGAAAATAATCAAATTAGATGCAGTACCGCCCAGACTTGCCCAAAATAATTCATTCGAATCACAGGGATATCTTACAACTTTACAATGCTATGTAAAAAAATTAAATTTTAATTCCACGCAGTAATTACATATACGTTGAGTTGCCATATACATATTATTTTATGTAATACTTTATTAATAAACGTGAATATTAAAATGTAAGCAACAGCCGACACATTCTCTTGCTACGTAATTGCCAAGTCACAAAATGTTCTTTAACTAAAGATGTAATGATTTGGAATGGTTTGTAAATGAAAGTGTCAGAGTTAATAAGAGCACTAGACTTGGCCCTACATGAGATCTCACAACTTTTTACGGCTAACGACTCGCGAGACTTGGCTACATTTTTTACATGAAATGTTTTTGATGGGATACTGTTATCAATTATGTTGCTTTCAGATTAAAATATGGAGCTATTATGCTGTACTTTTAACCATGTATTGTAACCCTTTTGCGGTTAATGCCCTGTTAACTCGGCTATAATCTAAACAAACCTATAGTCTAATCTAAACAAATCTATAGTCTGAACAAACTATCTTTTTTGGATTAACAGATAAATGGTCAATTATCCCTGTTATTTTTGGTTTTTGGGAAGGGTAATTAACTAGCTTTCTTATATGATAGCAGATACGGGTCCATATCAAAATTTTTTTAAGCCAATCTCTATGAGTAGCATCCCTTACCTTCTGATGGTGGGGAATAAGTGATTATTGTTATTTGTCTGTAACTCGTATTCCTACTGATCAGTTAGTCGGCTGAGTCAGAGACCTCAACACGTGTAGTATACTGTTGATTCTAATGCATTGAGTAAAAATTACTGGTACCAGATTATCTTAAAAGCATTAAGTGGGGGAAGTTCGGTTTTTATAACAGCTTCTTGGATATTCATTTGGAGGCCTATTGATGCATTTATTTGTGTCAGCTGGTTCAAAGGTATTGGCTAGTATATGCTGTTGCATCTTTAATGCTAGTTGCTTTGATGTACGAGACTCGTAGACTCCCTCTTGGGAACCGCCCATTAACACTTATGTTCATGAAACGGTAACTTTGTTTACAATGCTTGTTCCATGGATAGAGCAACTGAGCTAGCTTGCGCTAGAGGTTAATTTGTCGATTTAAATACGCGACTGTTTGATCATGTATCAGGAATCTTAGTGTGTCTGATTGGCGTATGTGCCAATTGTCTGTATATGTGAATAGGCTGGCTACCGGATGTGTAATGTTAACTTTCTGATTTATTCTGTTAATTACCTAATTACACGGAGTCTGACCGCACCCCCGAGATTCCAATTTAATTTTTTTTTTACAAAAATGTAATTTCTTCTAATTAATTGATTAATTAAACTTGTTATCAGCAAAATCTGCTTATTTAATTGTTTTTCTTCACTCCACATATCAATAATCAAAGTTACTGACATCCCTTGATGCATGGATGGTCACAAAAGTTTTATTCGTTCCGAATTGAGATAAACAATATTGGTATAAACTTAAACTTTTCTTAGTTAATGGAATTTTCTCTTTCTTTCCACATAAATTTTATTATAAATCTTAGGCGAACTGAATTTTATCTTCTTTCTTAATCTTTTCATTATTGTTTAAGATACTAACTTGTCTCATTTTCATCTTTGGAAACTCAATTGGTGGTCGTCCCTTTCTGAAGATTCAATCAAGACCAGGAATTCCGTATTTCTATTCTGTCGAAGTGGTTTCCATGAGCTTGTTAGATCATCTTACGTGAATTAAATGTTTGTGGCATTTCTCTTGAACGCCAACGCCGAGGAATTACTTGGCGGAATTGAGACGCGTCTTTATTCCGACCGAGTACAAGTGAGATGGTGTTGAAGGGTCTTTAAGACTTAACGTGAAGTCAATTTAAAGTTGTTCAGCTCGCTTTGAAATCAATTTAAAGTTAAAAGTCTTAGGACTCAGTTGAAATCATATTAAGCATTAAAATGCCGTTTCCTTCAAAGAGGACGGTAATTTCTATCAGCAAAGAGAGAGAGAGAGAGAGAGAGAGAGAGAGACTCATTTGGAACTTGTGTTTCGTGATTGACAAAATTTTCCCCGACGACATTTGATTTGCTCTTGAAAGCAATTTCTGATTCGTTGCATCTGAAGCAATTTCACGTTAAATTGACTGGAAAAGAGTTTTCGTCAGTTAGATTCTCACATAGTTCGTAATATTATTAGCCGTCGACCTAATCACGACACAAATTCCTTCGCCCTCTTTTCTCATTCAGAACATTAATGATTCCTGCATACTTAACATTTATGCTAATGGCATTGAAATGGACGCATGGCATTCGTTTCTTCGATATCCTGGGACTATTATAGCTGAACCCTGTAGACGACGGATATTTAATCTGTCCGGCAGTCTTTAAGAGGAACTCCATTGGGTCGTTTCATCCTTTCTCTTCCTCTGTATAAATAATAATCGATCGGAATGAAATGACGAAGCATCACCCGGATAGCAAGAAATGGATGGATGTTAACGGTTTAATGGACGCCAGTTTTTCTCTTTTTTCACCCCCTATAGGAATCGATGGTAATAACAACAGTAAATCCTCATTTGATCGACGTTAAAGCCGCTCTTCCGGAATGAAAGACACTCGAAAACATTTTTGCTCATCCTCTTTTCTTTGATCTTTAAGGAGAGAAGGAAAAAAAAGAAGAAAGTTTTTTTTTTACCGGCAAAGTTTTTAATTAATTAAAATCTTCAGATTTACAAAAATCATGGGAAGAAAATTAGATCAAACAAAGCAACACGCCACAATTTTCCAAGGGAGAAAAATAACATTTTTTTTAACTTTCGAATTTTTTTTATAATTTTTACACAGTGCCGGAGTAAGTGGAGGCGTGGAGAATTCAATTAAAAAATAATTTGCATTTTTCATCTTTTTCAAATCCCGAGAATCTCTTCTCTTTCTTTTCTTCTCTTCCTTTCACATCCTAGCTTTCCCGTATTCAATTGACGTCACAACTGGAGAAAGAAATCGCATTGCGCATGCTCTCGTATGCTTCTTTCCATATTAAAGGATAAATCAATCACACGACCATTTCCCTTCGGCTAATATAATAAGAGACACCGATGCTTCTTTCACTATCCGACCCCAAATTCTCCACTTTTAAATAGTGAATGCAGTTGAATTGTGCACGCGGAAACTTTGAGTGTAATTTTTTAAATTCAACAACGTTTTTAGCTTTCATAATTTACATCGCTGGAGATGATTCATAATAATATAAGGAGTGAAAAATCTCATTTTTTAATCCGTAATTGCATTGTTCGACGAAAACAATTCGCAAAATAGATTAAAGCAAAACTGCAGGAGTGGCTTCTGTTGAGAGTAACTGTGTGTTGCATTCTCAAATATTAAAATGAAGAAATGGAAAGGAGTAGGTAGATAATTCTTATAATATTGATTTATATTTGTCCACGGTTTGTCATTACTGTAATTTCCTGGATTAATGCGCATCATTGTATAATGCGCGTCTTTATATAACGCGCATCCGTGTATTATACGCACCAATTATACGCTATAAAAAAACAAACAAACAAAAAAAAACAATGAACATCATATCACAAAATAAAAATTTATTAATTACATTATTAATTATATTTACAATTCAAATCCTTTTCCTGTATCTTACTTTTGATGAATAAGATCTCATACGTCTTTCATGAGTTACATTCGTCTTTTATGTGGAGGACTTTTCGAGGAACGAAATTTTTGCTTTAACGAGTCAAAATTAAATATTGAAAGTGGAAAGAAAAGGGAAAGAAAATTACACAATTGGGAACTTAATTTATATAATATTTAAAGATAATAAAATTAAAATCCCCGTAATGCTGTTTATTTACTGAATTTGAACTCTTTTTTTAAATGTTAGTCTTCTGATATTTGTTTGCAAAAGTGGAAAGTAATTTAAGCACTTTAAAATAAAATGTAAAAATCTTCAAAGGTTTTATTCGCTACTTGAAATCTGGGATTAAGAGATTTGAGACGTGCTATATGGCGTTGATAGAAAAATGTTAAACTTTATTTTAGGTTAATTTCTCGTTTTAATATTAAAAAAAAGGAAGAATGAATATTAACATCAAAAGCATTTCGTAACTTGCATCTGATGATTATCGGCGACATAAAAGGACAATGAGGATACGTTTGGCTATACAAAGTGTCTCTCCTAAAGTGAACCAATAGCAAACTTCTAAAATACAAATCTGACATACGTAGTATTTTCAATGTAATTATTATTTATTGTATTTTTATGTGTGGGGGGGTCCACTTTAATGAGCACCCTATATTAAACAATAGCTAAAGTTTAGAATGGGGAGTATTAACTTATTAATTATAAAAATACATTCGAATATAGTTGGTTTGGTTTGTTTGGTATTAACGTCCTTTTCAACTGCTAAGACATTCGAATATAATCTTTACCTTTCTCATTTGTGGAATCTTGATATGTATAGTCAAAACGTAAGATCTAGAGCCCTGAGTGGAATTATCGATTAACGAAAAAAAAGGCAGTAGCAAACTAAATTAACAAACTAAAAAAAAAGGAAGTTAGTTCTCGGATATAACTTAATATCATACTTTCCCCGTCCTGGATTTATCACTTGTACTCACCCTCTTTTTTTGGTAACCGAACACTTCACTCAGGGCTCTTGATCTTACGGTCTGGCTATACACGTATTACGGCATGCCAAGCAATGAAGATTATCAAGTTAAGATTGATAATTAAACGCGAGAATCCACCGGCAATGAACCTCATAACGCAAGGTCAATGATGCCATCATCGCACGAACAAATGAGCTGATAAGGGACAACAGGCGGATTCATAACCGAGAATTGGCTTCAATTCTAAACATCAGCACTGGCTGTATGGAGATCATCATCCACAATATTATGAAATTCAACAAGATCTGTGCCAGATGGGTCCCTAAACATATCTGCGAGTATCACTAAACCACCCGGGTGGAAATATGTTCCATGCTGCTGCAGCGATACGACATAGAAGGTGACAGCTTCCTAAGGCGTGTTGTGACCATCGACGAAACATGGATTCATCACCATACTCCTGAAGGCAAGCATGGAGTGGCGACACACTGACTCACCGCGACCCAAAATATTCAAGATGACACCGTCGGCAACGAAAGTGATGGCGACTGTATTCTGGGACATTAAGGGTATCATTCATGTCGATTTTCTGGAAGAACGTCGAACCATAAATGCACCCTACTTCTGTGACATTTTGAGGACGTCCCTGAAGCCGGCACTAAGGAAAAAGCTACCAGGACTCCTTATCAGTAGTGTTTGTTTTCTTCAAGACAATGCCAAACCACACACAGCCAAACTGACTATGGACACATTGATGGAACTCAATGGGACATCTTGCCACATCCTCCATGCAGGCCGGGTCTCTTCCCTTGGGACTATCACCTTTTTGGATCATTGAAAGAGTTCTCGGGAGGGCAGAGTTCGGCTCCAATGAGGAAGTGAAAAGGCTGTCCTGACGTGGTTTCAACATCAGCCTGAACATTTCTACAGAACCGTTATCCAGATGCTCCCAGAACGCTGGAAAAAATGTGTAGAGAAGCAAGGAGAGTTTATAAAAAATAAAAGTCTAGGTCGAATTTGAACGCCCCTCGTAAGAATTCATCATTGATGGTAATTCGAATGCTTGGTTCTATCCATCGCAGAGAATCTGACTGCTCAGTTTCATAAGGAGATCGTCACAGACGTGGCATCCGGTTTTCGACAAGATAATTTCCGTCCATTTGCAGCCAGTGTTAGACTGCTCTGTCAGCTGCCATGGAGAGTCAATTGAAATTGCATCAAAATCCAAATTGTTCTGTACAAGGGGTAGGAACCTTTCTTGATGTGGCATATTAGATCTTGGCACTTTTGACTTTTAGCAGTTTGATATCGCTAGATATTGGAAATAGCTTCATTTCTATGTCTTCTATATACAGTATTAGAACTCATCTTTTCCATAACAGTGATACGTGACATTCCATAGAGCATAAAAATAAACATTCGGATTTTAAAATGATTGTTTTTGTTTGTCCCTTTGTAGACTTATTTTCAGGGCTCTATGTATGTAATCTTAGAATGCATTAAGGAAATGCATTGGACAAAAAAATCCGCAATTTAAAAATATATTTTCTTAGAAGCGTTTACAAAATTCACATTTGTCTTTGGTCATGTAGAGGTAATGCTAGTTTTAACAAAAAATTTAAATACAAATCGTCCTTAAGAAACTGTTCTTAATTATTTTTCTGGAAATTAAAAATATTTATAAAATTAGAATACAGTATCTCAGTTCTTTCCTACACGGATGAAATCCTTATGACCATATAATCTGTCTTATGAGGTTAATAGGAAACACGCTACGATTCAAGTCTAGGCTTTCCTTTTGTAGCAACAAATCCATCGTAAATTGACTCGGAAGGCTGGTCTTCGAAATACCGGGTGCCCCAAAGTTTTACCTCTCTTTTATTAATGTTCAATTATATTTGAAAACTTTTATATGCTAAGTGATTATTGATCCCCGATTATTGATAAAGAAGAAGTGTTCGGAAGTTTTTAAAGGAAATCCAAATAATTATTGATTAAAAAATGGTATGCTGTGTGTTACATTTGATTAATGTGTGTTTCATTTGATTATAATTATTGTTGTGTTTCATCTTTAGCTTTAAACAAAGTCATTTGTGACCATAGAATTTATCTTTAAGTAAGTTCCTTGTATAATCTATTCCACTTTTTGCTACGTTGTTTGAATTTGGATATGATCTGAAAACAATTTTCAGAAAATGTAGAATATTATAAAAACAGACGAAGACAGTTTTAAAGTCTTATATAGACATGTTAATTGTAATGGTAATTTATTTATCCGCATTTGACATCCTTCATCATCTTCAGGATTATTCTGTGAGCTAGAATACTTCGAACTGAATCAAATATCGTCATTTGCTAATGTAAGTTTTAAATTTTGTAATATTGTAATTACTTTTCTGGTGTTTAAAATTTATGTATAAGCATTAAGCGATTAAAAGTGAAGAGCGTTGAAACTCTTCCCTTTTAATTTCTTATGTAAGTTTAATTATATTTAATAATAAATATTCGAATAAGAAATTATTCCTGGGGAATGACATAATAATCTCTCCAAACCAAAGAGGCTTAGTCTACTGTACTTTATGCGAACATGGGAAGAAAGACAAAAGATAATGAGAAGGATTATCGTGGACATTTTGAAAGCATTGAAGACGCCCATCACACTAAGCTCCTAATCATCCTGGGTGATTTTCAAACACTTTATCATTTTTAGAAGACGAAATGCAAACTTTTTGTGCTCTTTAAGATTTTTCAGTAATTGACTCTTTAGTTTCGGTATTTTTTCGCAAGTAACTTCAAATACGAGGGGAAGTCAGCAAGTAAGTTATAAATGGATATACAGGGTGATTCAGTCAGTTTCTTACCATTTCAGTACTATGATTTATTGACCCATTAATGTTTACAAACTTAGCATTTCAGTATGATATTTTAGGCAGTTCGGAGTTTTTATTCCCGTGGAAAAGTCTTGATGATATGCTCAATGTGGCCACCACGAACGTTTTGAACTGCTCGCAGCCGAATGGTGAACTTGTTCATAACTCTATCCAGGATTTCTGCATCCACAAAGGTGCAGCAGTCGACGATGCTTTGTCGCAGCTGGTCTAAAGTTCTTGGTGCTGTAGTGAACACACTGTCTTTAAGGAACCCCCAGAGATAAAAATCACATGGGTTTAGGTCAGGACTCGTAAGGGGCCAAAGAAAGCCACCCCCGAATCGATCTGGAACCTGTTTGAAATGACACGATTTCCGAATTTCTGATTGAGAAAGTCTAGCACTTCATTAGTGGTGTGAGGCCTAGCCCCATCCTGTTGAAACCATTGATGTCGAAACGGTATACGCCTCCTTCGCAGCTCGGGGATGAAGAAGGTTTCCAACATGTTAAGGTAATCCTGTAACGTTACGGTGCCCTCAAAAAAGAACGGACCAATGATGCCTTTTTTGGAAATCGCGCACCAAGCCATAACCTTTCGTGGATGAAGAGGTGACTTATGGATCTCATGAGGATGCTGGGAACCCCAAAAACGAACGTTGTGTTTATTAACGTCACCTGACAGATGGAAGAAGGCCTCATCTGACACCCACAGGTTGTCCACAATGTCCTGATTGGCTTCCATTTCTGCTCCAAACTCCATCGCAAATTGTTGTTGCTTCTGTCTTCCAGTGTCTGTTAACTCCTGATAAACATGGATCTTATACGGGAACAGGTGTAAATCCTTTCTCAAAATTGGCCACGCCGTGGTATACGACAGCCCTTCTTCAATGGATAGGCGGCGAACAGATTTTTTGATAGGGGCATCGCCAACCTTGTGCGAACATTTTCGACAACTTCGGCCGTTCGAACACGAGCTTCGGTCCCGCCTTTTTTTCTTGCCTTTAACACATCCAGTGGTACGAAATTGCTTGACAAAATCCATGATTGCTTGCCTGCCTGGTGCGTCTCGACACTTATACTCCTTCCGGAACTTTCTTTGCACGCTTACAGGTGATTTTGTCTCGAAATACCATTCGACAACCTTGCATTTCTGCTCTGTTGATAAAGCGGGCGCCTTTTTTCAACAATACGATTTTAATGCAGCGCCGTTGCAACAATACAAACCCCAACTATCTAAAAATTCGATATGGCGCTCATATTCTTTTAATTGTTTATCCCTAATGCACGTCATTCGAGTTAAATGGTCAGAAATTGACTAAATCACCCGGTAGAAATATAAAGAAAAGAGTATTGAGTTGAAAACTACTTTTATTTCTCCGCATAATCTCCCTGTTCAATGAGGCACTTGTCCCATCGTTTCACAAGCTCCTCAAAACCAGTTGCATAAAATTCTTTGAGCTGCCATAAAAAACACACTTAATGTTAGAATGATTCATTTGGACATTGATTAGATCTTCACTCTTAGTGTATTCCGCAACCCTCTAATTTACCTAACCTCGCGCCGAGTCATTATCAATTTTTTGCATCACTTAAGGAGGTTCTGGGAGGCAAGAAATTTTCCACGGACAACGAGGTGAAAACAGCAGTGCATGCATGGCTGTGCAATCAACCAACGCATTTTTTTTGATCGCGGAATCGAAGCTCTCGTGAAACGCTGGCCCACATGCATTAAATGTGGAAGTGATTATATTGAAAAGTAATGATGCTTTTTCATTACAATCCATCTATATATATTTTGGCAGTAAAAAATATTAAGGTTACGTTTTTATCCTCCCTCGTATATGCTTCTTTCACTGCCAGCAGTTCAGTGAAGGCTGCTTGTCTATCAGCACGATAATGTATCTATCAGCATGATAATGAAGCTCGAGCGGTTACCGTCGTTTTTTGAAGACTTGAAGGTACAGCTACTGAATAGTCCAGCTCAAAGTCCTAACCTCAACTCCTCAACTCAATAGAACATTTCAGTAATTAGAACGTCAAGTGTGAGTACGCGAGAATTATCTAGAAATATGTTATCACCTAGACCTTCTTAAACTACTGACATCCGACAATAAGTATGCCACGACGTCTGCAGGATGTCATGGCAAGGTGTAGCACCTTTTGATATTAGACATATTGTACATAAAGAATATTCATTAGCCTATGAATTAAAAAAAATGTAATCCTATATCTAAAATGAAAAAAATTGGAGTAATTTTTTTTGTAAAAGGTACCATAAGTCTATGATTAAGGGCTTTCTATAATAAAAAAACACGAAGAACTAATTTTCATAGAACGTGTTCGGAGTACCTACTTTCGTTCATAGGGAAAACATCTAGTAATATAACCTCAGGGCAAAAATAAATAAATAAATTATTTCGCCCTATGGTTCGGAGATAAAGGATATCCGGTATTAGGGCACAGGCCTCCCGAACTTTATTTTTAGCTTCAGGCAAATAAAAAATTACAAGCGAATTTAATAATGTGGGAGAGGCAGTTGAACTAAAATAAACTTCAGGAAACGAATTTGAGTGTACTTTCTTGAAGAGCTACGGTACTCTTCCTGAAAAAATTATTTTGAAATATTGAATTTTTGAAAAAAAATTGTTGAAAGTGAATCGCACCTTTTAGAACTATTTGAGGTTGGAGACGCATAAGAAATATGGAAAAAAAAACAAAGAAAAAAACTTACTGCATTTTCTCAGAATTCAATTAAGTTAATGCAATTTTAAGAACAGAAAATATAAAAATTTTTGTATGTGTTATGTATAAACTCTTCAAATTGCCCAGTTCATGAAATGACAGCTGGTTAAAGTATTCCGATTGTGTTAATACGACTTCGAGTTCATTGTAAACTTAACATTTGCAATAAGTGTATTTGATAACAAAAAGCCGTCTGTCTGTTGGTACTTAAGTGTTCGAAAGGTTTGGGAATTTTTGCATTGTGACCTCCCATGTTAAGCCCGAGTTCTATGGAATAGCGGGTTTAAGATGTCAGCTTTGGGTGTAGCGATCCAGATAACCAACTCTTTAGTGATGGATAACGCGGAATGTTCATACGAAATTATACTGAAAATATATGCTGCTAGTATGTTAACATTTTGTTATGTCTTATCTTTATTTTCCGTAAGTATTGATGAATCCTGAATTAGTATGAGCTTTGGTATACTAAAATACACATATACCAAAAGTTTATACAGTATATCCGTAACGATTTGTCCATGTTTGAAAATTTTCAAATTTATATTTATTATAGAGTCTACTATATGCACATATATAAGTAACATCGGCATCGGATGCCCTATAAGGATATTGAATATCGATTATCCATAATTGTCATTTTTCGATAGTATCAATTTTCGGAATATTGACCAATGTTCAATACGAAAATTTATTGATTTAAGTGTACCATTAAACTACTTTGACCCCATTTTGCTGAGACTCGCCATTTTCGAGATATACCATATTTCGGAAATTCGAATTTTGGCCGATATCTCAGGAACTATTGTTCCCATAGATAATTTGGATAATCAGCAATGAAAGACGTATTCATTTATATCGCATATATCCTGCCTTAAAAAAAAAGTGCGGACAGACGAAAATATAGAATTCAGTATCGAACTTTAAGCTGGGCTGAGAGTGCTTGATGCCAAATTGGGTGGAAACAATTTTTACTATTTACAAATTTGATGCTGGAAATGTTTACCGCACAATTTCTTCTAATAGCAGCAAATTACTTTCACAATTGCTATTATTAATACAACTGCTAGTAAAAAATTTAGTGCAACTATTATCAGAGCTAAGTCTTGTCCCCAATTCTACGTTCCTTTTTGCGAGATTTGTCATGGCTTCTTTTTCGCAGATTCCTAGTTGGTATGCAACCAGGATTCAGTATTTTTCGTTCTCCTTAAAAAATAAATTTGAAGTTACTGAATATTTAGGTAATATTTTATGTAGTTTAAAGGACAAGTACCACTTAAAAACTAATTTTTATCTAAATAATCTAGAGTGAAAATAAATTAATGTAGTAATATTAAAAATTGCCAAAAATTTCTCTAAATATATAAAAACTGCGTTTATATACGTATTTCGTAAAATCCGTCGCGCTCCATTTTGGATGTGGAGCGATCATCCCCGTGAGGTCATCGGCCTGCTGAAACCCGAGCTGTAGCTACTTTTAGTATTGTACGAGGTATACGATATGGCTAAGTGCGGCTCGGATAGCAGTTCTGAATTCTCTTCAAGCGACAAAAATTTCGATGGAGATTTTTAAAACTATTCTATGAATTATTTGAAAATCGTGAAATTAAGCCATACCAATTAGAGCCGCAAATAAAAAGATTTGCCAGTTGAACTTCTAGGCAACTGCCATGACGGGGAAAACGCCCCTCCCACATCGCTTAATATTCATAACATGTATGATTTTTAGACCGTTATCTAATTAGCTTTTATTATTTATACAGGCAATATAGATATACTAGGTTATCGGGAATTTACGAATTGGATCTAGGGTAGGCTTGAAAAAAATAACAGAAAAGTTTTTCCAAATTGTGTTGTGAGCATTATCAGGAAAGAATTTCCCTCTGAAGTGTACTGTGCGTTTAAATACCGAAGATATTAAAGACATATTTATAGCATATTTAGTGTTTCTATTCATGCATCATTTATTCCTACTTAGTTTTCTTTATCTGCTTATCAATAAAATTTGAATTTTCTTACAAAAAAAAATCTTTGATTAATTTTTCAGTAATAAAAAATTTTTGATTCTGTTTCTTAAATAATAGACAATTTGGGATTTTTCGTACGAATAAAAAAACCCCCACGAAAACGACATAATTTAAGTGGCAATTTCGTATTTGCTCATGATTATTTTTTGTTTTCGTCAAACAAGTTGCACTGTGCGCACGAAACCGACTTTTCATTTTTTCGAAACAAAATTTGTTTCCCTTGCAGAATTCGGCCCTGTTCAAAGTGGATTCTTCCATTCGATTCGAAAGTTAGTTATCAACATTTTAGAATAGACATTTTATCAACATTTTGCTTAAGCTACTGCAGTAGGTAATTCATGTTTATTTAATAGAGTTGTTTGTGCTGTCGAAATGCACTGTACGTTCAAACTTTTTCTTCGACGGAGCTAAAGTTTGGCGTCCATTATGAATCGGGAAGCTGATGCGCAGATGAATGCGCACTCGTTTCGTCATATGCAAATTGCACACGAAATTCCCTACGAAAATCTTGAAAAAATTCCGTTACATAAATGACGAAAATGAAAAATTTTTAAATGTCGTATTAATTTTTCGTTTTCGTATCTTTTTGATTTTCGTACGAAAAATCGCAAACTTTCTAATAACAGAACAGGCAGTATTTTCATTTATTTATATGGATTATAGCGAGTTTTGTATGTTAATACAACATTTTTCTTTTTTTTTTGCTTGGACGATTACATATATCTGATAGAACTGCTGGTTTTGAATAGTTTCTTTTCCTATTTTTTTCTTTGGTAAATAATTGGATCGACCTCATATTCACACACAAGAGACGCTATTGCTTTTGCCGGGATTCGAAATCTATCCGTTGCTTTTTTCTTATTTCTTGAGCAGAAAAGGGTGAAACATAATTGTTACACACGAATACCGAACGAAGTTTATAAGGCATGGTCAAATCGATGTCATGTTAATTATGAGCAAAATTGTGCTAATTTGGAAAGAAGAGTTTCCAAATTCATTCAGTGTCATTCATATAACGTCTCCTTTTTTAAAATCATTTAGTCGTGACTTTACTAACCTAAGCTACACACATTTCAATAAACATTCCTTTACACAGAGGTCATTAAATAAATTAAAATGGCCAAGGTAATATTTGGAAACTCTTTCTTGTATGTTTACTTAAAAAATCACGGTGTCGAAGATTACAAGCAATCAAAGATGAGCTCTCTAACGTCTCCTACTGAATTATGGAGCAGGCCGATGACGTCACATCGCCAGCTTGGTAACAAAATCATGGCGGACGCCGTTTTTCGTTCACTGTCGTATTTTGGCGTTTTCATCGCAGATTTTTAAGGAATATGATGATTTTTATAGAAAATTATTAATGAAAGTGTACTATAAACGTCATGAACTAACAAAATTTAAATAAAAAAGAGTATGTTATTTTTAGTGGTACTTGTCCTTTAATAAGTATAATAATTAAAGGTTTGATCATGTTTTAAAACTTTAATTTTATTTTAGTTTTATTTAATTAATTTAATCTTTCAAATTTTGTAATTAATTGTATACGTGTTTAATTAATAAAACACTAAATTTAAATAAAATACTATTATGTATCTTGAGATGTGACAGTGTAATCTTCAGGAGAAAAATCAAGACTGCATACTTTCATATGATTTGGAATTTTCTTTCCAGATTTGAATTTTGAGTCTACTGTATACTTACTTATAAATCCATTTTTTTGGAAAGGAATGAAATTTCAATCCTTTATTTTTCTTAAAAGTTGCCTAGTATTGTGAAACGCAACAATTATACGGCATTTTCGTGATAGCTTAACCTAGCCGGATGTTGCCAATACCAAAATTATTCCTTGCACACTCTGGCGGCGCAATAAAAAACTAAAACATCCAGCTTCCTATAGAGGCTGGAGAGAAATTACTTTAAGAGTGTGGCCACTTGTTGGCATTGTAATCAGGCTTTGGTATTTTCTATTTCCTGTTTGGAAAGAGCCTTGCTCTACCGTGGTTCGTTATTCGAATCCAGGTAGTCGGAATTTTTCCCTTCCATTTTTTCCAATATATTTAATAATGTTGTTTATAAACAGCATTCGTGCGTTCATTTTCAAATTTAGGACAATAAATAATCTGTAGAGCAATATAAGTGCCATTGGTGGTTATATTTTTCTCTTTTATATTCCTTTTTTAGGGTTTTAGCATCATCTAAAACCCTATTAACGACGGTACAGATGTATGTAACATGTATGTCACACGTCATAACTTTTGTAAGGATTGACCTAGAAGCTTGAAATTTTCTACACACGTAGGCCCTATACAGAGGACGGAGCGAAAAATATAGCGAATTCTCTACGGTGGACCAAACCATGTTTTTTTGTGGTTTCCCCAACTGACTTCCTTTCATGTCTATGGAGTTTTAATTGCGTTTGAGCAATTTGTGACGTCAGAGTTTGACTGTTTGAGTCAGAATTTAAAGAACTCTATTTGAAGCATAGCGAATCCTCCCGCTACTGCTCGTAACATTTTATTTTATTTTATTTTATTGAATTTAAACGAGAAAACCATTTACATAAAATCATTGTACAGTATTAGGTAACATAAGAATAATATCTATATAAAAAATAAGTAATATCTGAATATAAGATTATAAGGACAATGTTTTCAACTTTGTTCTACTATTATGGAAAACATCAAAATTGGCAAGAAAAACATTGGCTTGACGTAGAAGCCTTTTAATGGGGGAGTTGTACTTGAAGTTACTACTGTTGGAAGTGTTTTCAAGGTGGAAGAGAAAGGGAGACCTCGTTCTATGAGTGGATACACGGATGGGAAGACACTCGAGCAGTTGTGGACAGTCTAGTTTCGAATGTATAATATCATAGACCAGGAGTAGGTCTGTTTTTATCCTACGATTTTGAAGGGAGTCGAGATTGATCCACGTCCGAAGAACATCATATTTGGGGGGCGCTTGGGTATTGTCAAATTTCCGCCACAGAATACGGAGAAATCTGTTTTGGACAGACTCTATGACATTAATTTGCTTACTATAGAATGGAGACCACGTTGGAGATGCAGTCTAAGATAGGTCAGACAATTTTGATTTTGATGCCATAACTTTTGAAAGGATTGACCTAGAGGCTTAAAATTTTTACACACGTAGGCCCTTTACAGAGGACGGTGCGAAAAATATAGCGAATCCTCTAGGGTGACCCAGGGCCCCTCAGGGGCCACTTATATGAATTTCATGGTTCCTTTTTTATCTTTTGAACAAAGAGGGCAAAAATCCTGAAATTTCGTAAATTTGTAGTGCGGTTCTAAAAAAATAAAACTAATATACAAGAAAAGTGATATAATCCTTTAGGGCCCCGCCGGAGGTTCCGAGGCCCCAAATGCAATTGAAGCTATAACATTTGAACGAAACGACCTAGGAACCCGAAATTTTGTATATTTAGAGTGCGGTACTAAAAAAATATAGCAAATTTACAAGAAATGTGATGTAGGCCTATGGGGACCGCCAGAAGACCCCGAGTTATAACTTTTGAACGGAAAGGTCTAGAAACCAGAAATTTTTTATATTTTTTGTTTGCTACTAAAGAACAAAGCCAATATAGAAGGAAGCTGATATAAGCCTCTAGAACCCCGCCAGGGTCCTCGATGCACCAAATACAATTGAAGCTATAACATTTGAACGGAAAGGCCTAGGAACCTGAAATTTTGTATATTCATAGTGTAGTACTAAAAAAATATTGCAAATATACAAAAAGAGTAATATAGGCACCAGCAGAGCCCCACAAGCCCCAAACACAAGCAAAGCTACAACTTTTAAACGAAAAGGTCTAGAAATATGAAATTTTGTTTACTTATAGAAAATTACTTAAACATTTAGCATATTAACACTAAAAACTGGTATAAGGATCTTGCGTCTCGACAGGGACCCTGAGCCCCCAGTCACAAATCAAGCTATAACTTTTGAACCGGAAGTCCACAAATCTGAATTCTTGCATATTTATGGTGTTACTTAAAATTTTAGCTCTTATACACTAAAAGTTATATAGTCCTCTGGGGCCCTGGCAGGGCCCTAAACACAAAGAAAGCTATAATGTTTGAACGAAAAGGCTTATAAATCTGAAAATTTGTATACTTATAGTAGTTTACTAAAAAATTTACCTAATATACACGACAAACTGGTATAAGGCTCTTAGGTCTTCACAGGGCCCCTGAAGCCCAAATCACAAATAAGCTCTAACATTCGAATAATAAAAAGGCTTAAGAACTTGAAGTTTTATATTTTAACAGTGCATTACTTAAAAATTATAGACAATATACAAGGAGACTGATATAAGCCTCGGGGCGGCCTCAAATACAATTGAAGCTATAAAATTTGAACAGAAAGGCCTACGGTCCTGAAATTTTGTTTATTCCTAGTGTGGCATTTAAAAATTTAGCTAATGTATATTAAAAATTATATAAGTCTCTTGGCAGGGGCCTTGCGGCCTCAATCTCATATCAAGCTATAAATTTAAAACCAGAAGTCCGGAAACCTGAAATGTTTTATATTTATAATGTGTTGCTATTTCACACTAAAATTGATATAATCCTCTGAGGCCTCAGCAGGGGCCGCGAGGCTCCAAATACAAATCAAGCTATAACTTTTGTACGAAAAGGCCTGAGAATTTGAAATTTTGTATTTGTGTCCCTCCACTTATTATAGTCACGAGCCGCTACTGCTCGTAACATTTTGATGCTAAAACCCTTTTATCGTTGGATAACGATGCCTTAACTAATTTTTACTTTTTCGGATGTTAAATAATCATTGGGTTTATTTGAAATTTCACCTTGCATAGGATCAACTTAGTGAGGCTTTGCTTGATCTTCCAAAATTGTCAGTAAAGGGAAAAACACAAACATCCACGCCCTCAGTGGGATTAAAACCCCGCGACGCGCAGATATAGAGAGCGACATCCTAACGCTCTCGGCCAGAGTCGGTATTAAATACTGTATACATTTATAATATTTATTTTAATAACTTTTGTTGAAATTCCACTGCCAAAAAAAAGTAACTCTAATTCCATGAGAGTTTTTTTTTCAGCTTCATAAAAGTGTTTACATGTTCAAACTTATTTTAAATTAATATTTTAAATTAAATTTTTTTATTGCCTCACTATCATCTGAAAATTTAACTACTACTAACGGTCTAAAAATTATTAAAATCTACATTGCCATCCAAATTTTAACCTATCATCTTAAATTATAACATGAATAGCAAATTGTATATTTTTTTAATAAATCTAAATCATAGAATGATTAAAAGCCTGACCGGAACAACCAAATACCAAAGCGTGACTCGAGCGCCATTCTGGTGATAAATCGGCGTACTCTTCCTTCCAGTCTCCTATTGATATTAGTCCTATTGTCATATAGTTGACAGTCCTATTTTTTAATTTTTTAACATTCGAAAAATTCAATCGCGTATCGGTCCTCTGCATAATATCTCTGGCTTTTCCATTGGCCTTTTTAATATAGTTTTTATCAGGTTTAGTCAAAGTTTCATTCGTATTTTTATCCTTAAAGAAATCACAAAAAAACAGCTTATTCATCGAAGTAAATTTCATCGTGAGCTAGCGTTTGTTGCTACCTTTGCGCCAGAAGCTCAAATCTGCGCTAGTATCATTCGACCGGTTTGGAGGCAACATCTCTCTACACCCGTTCTCGACTTACTCCATATTGTCGCATTTCTTCCACATACACCGGAAAATGTGGTAGTCTGATGCCGCAAGGTCTGGGATATGAGTGCTTCAATTGCATCATGTTTCTGGAGTCCGCTTCTGGTCCTGGGTATCGAGCCATCAGAGCCCCAGAAACTCGCTGCTGTTTGAACTCACTGTTCAGATCGTTTTCATATAGAATAAAATCTTGTAAACATTCCAAGGAGGAGCTTTAGCCGTGAAGCAGAAATACGTTTATTAAAAAGAAATTAATCCCCCCCCCCCGCCTCACGAGTAGGATAAGGCAAGTCATCTATTTTTACCCCTTCATCTGCACTTTTTACCTCTCCCCAAGTTTATTTATTTAATCAATAAATTGATTTTCTCGAACGTAAAGTGTAAAAAATGTAAAAAACCTCTCATTTCCATTCCTTTCTCATCATTTCCGAACGTATGATATATCACATGCCATATGTTGCCATAGTTCTAAGGACCAAGTGACTGCCACCCCCGCAAATCCGATCCCACTGGAACAATTGGGCCTAAACTTCATAGTAATGTAGATCTTGCCTAGAGGAATCTGGATACTACGCCTTTACGTACCTAAATAGCCCGTAGATATGTTGCCCTCTCTGAATCCCACCCCCGTAATTCCGACCCCCGTATACCAATCAAAACCAAACTTAGTGCAGATGGACATGATCTACATTCCGAATTTCAACCTTTGACAATTTTTTTCCTTCAATACGCATTGTCATTGGTCCTGTATATGTGTGTCACGTGGCAGTGGAAATGAGGTGAAGACATACAGAAGTAAAGATACTAGATTTAATATAAATAACGTAATTTATTCAAAACTTATTAGAAACACAACACACTTCGAATCGAAGCGACTCCATATAAACAAAACACAAGAATTCGGTTTAAATTGGTAATGCCAGTTAAGCAACCAAAATATCTCTATGGCGAGAATACACAAGATTGGTAGTTCAATGATCCATTCAATTACGGGCGGTACAACACGTTGGTTTATATCGCACTCACAAAATAATGGACACAATTTCAGTTAAGGGCATGTTGAACACCGCTGACTGCACTAAGCAATGGAACGTTGTAAAAGGAATAAGAATTTAGAATGTAATTCAAAAGGTAACTTAAACATACATCATTTCATGGAGCATACACACTAACACAATCACTTAAATGGCTTTGAATTTATACATGAGTCTTGATGATTTGACGTGCTCACTAGGACGAGAGGAAATGCTCAATCATTAAAAATATCTTCCCGTAAGTGTGAGAAATTATTACAGTACGCATAAGGTGAAAAATTATTACAGTACGCATTATAAGCTGCACACTTTTATATCACTGTTATAACAGAGAAGCCACACACTAAAACTTGTAGGCACAGGTAGAGCCAGTTAGAGTACAATCACATAAAACAGCGGCGAAAATAATTGCCAGTTGAACTGTGTTGCACAGTGGTAGAAATTGAGATGACACACAAAAAAATTAATAGGGCACCTTATATGGATAGGTCACCAAAAGTCACTAGCTAGCTTTGCGATACGGCTAGTAGAAGAAAAAAATAAAGGCTTAGGCCTCAATGGCGAAAGTCAAAAGATCCGTGGCAGAATTGACACCAATGGCGTGCCATAGAAGAACATAATTGGGTTTAAGTGCAGCTTATTTGGCTTATCCTGAGAGTCCATTGATATTGATGATAATCCAAAATATTTCATGCAGAATTAAAGCCCTTGATGCAGCCCAAGTCGTCGTTTAGAAAACCTCGGAATCCAAAAGGAAATCTCCCGTGGCATGGCGCAATAGCCATTGAAATCCTCTCTTCAGTCGTTCGTTGAACGCTGTTTCCGTTACGAGAGATATTGAAGAACACTAAATGTTCATAGTACAAAGATACGCTTCGGTATGCGGGAATTGAGAAATATGCATCTGTAATTCTCCTTCCTCGCTTAAGATCGTCGTTTTTTATTACTGGATTATCATTTCTAATCTTTCCTTTCACAAGTTCGGAACACTGTCTATATCTTGTAGAGCAGGTAATTTCTGTCGATTCGTTGGAAGCCGGAACCGTAATCTTTTCCTTCACTTCCGCTACACTTTTCCGCTTCCTTGTGCGAGCGTTACCATTTTCTTTTGCCGGGTTGATCGCTCTTCTATCTCTCGCGTCGGCGATCTTCACTTCTCTCTCAAGAGCCCGAGCATCCTTGTTTGACGTCACGGCCGTTTTGGTCGGATAGACGTATCTCGTCTTGTGACGCCTAGAAACGGACCGTAACAATGTGTATCTTGATTGTAGGGAAGTTGGTCTAATTTTTAAAGTGTTGAAAAATAAACTAGGTCAGATAGATGCATACGGTTTTTTGTATTAAACAGCTGGTACGGTAGGGCCCGAAGCGATATAAGTGGCGCTAACATCGGTCACATTGAAAATACGTCTATGAAAGAGAAAACTCAATGCGTTCTGAGTACCAACCATGGTAATTCATAAACAGAATGGTGTCCCGCCACATTGGACATTATCAGTTCATGATATTAAAGGCAAGAATAACGGATGTGAAATTGACAGTAACAGAAGACATGCTGGCGAATACGTGGCGAGAAATTGAATATCGTCTAGATGTTCTCAAAGCAACGAAAGGGGTGCACATGTTGAAGTGTATTAACAATGTGAAGAAAAACTTTTTTGAGATGAAGATCATAATACAAAATACCATATGTCTATATCTTATTTAGTTTTAACTTTCTTTATCAGGTAAAGGCTATCTTCACCCTGTATATACCGGGGCCAGAGCCTCATTCATCAATGGGATAACATACATGAAGGTCACTTTGATTTTAAGAAATTTTTTAACGTGGAAAGTGGCCTTCTCTTATGCCATATTTTGTATAAAACGAGTTGTAATATTTGCTGTTAATTGTGAAATTAGAAGAGCTTCCATGAATATAAATTATATTCCATTATAGCGAATATAACAAAGAAATGCGTTGGGAAACATAACACAACAGATAGGAGGTTTGGATAGAAATATTCGGGACATATGCGTCTCGTCCGCCACATTCTAGTAAACCGGAAAGAAATTTAATTTATTCCAGTACCATCCTTAACTAACCTTATCTTTTAATCGCCGCTAGAAAGCAAGATAAATGCTCTCAACACCTGCCATTTTGTCTCGAAGTAGCTTTAGTTCGATTTACTGCTCGCCCAAACATTCGTTTTAAATGGCCCGTTCATGAAATGGGCAGTAAAGACTCGTAACGAAATGGACTGAAATTAGTCCAGCTCATGAAAAGAGCAGTTTCACGATCGGTGCGTAACATGAATTCATAGAAAGAGCAAATTAATATATATTGGGGTTTTACATAATTTTTTAAATTTCGCTCTTCTAAATTTGCTTTAACTTTACTTTCCCGTTAAAAACTAAAGGCTAAGTAAATACTGCAAACTTATGGAAACGTAAATCATAATCAGGAAACCGAAATAAATGACGTTATAGTAATTGAGAAACTCATTCAGACAGATTCATTTTCCATGATTATCGAAATCGATATTTCGGATTTTTCAGGATTACATTAATTGGTTCGCTTTTGTAACTTAATTAATATACAATGTCATCATAATTACTCGTAACTTTCAAATACAAAGAGAATCAGTGATTTAATTAAATAAGTCATCGTTCAATGAATTCAAATATGGATGACACAAATATTTGTTGTAGTAAATGAGTAGAATTGCTGAAGCATTCTTAATATTCTTTAACTTTTATGTGCTTTTAATGAGGTATTTAATATTAACACTATACACGTATATTTTAATGTTAAGCTGTTAAATTAGTATGAATTTATTCAAAGCTTAAATTCCATAGATTTTTTTGTCTCTTTAAAAAATTAATAAAATGAGTCAAAACTTTTCTTTGTGTCAATAACCCGTTCTAATTTACTATAAATGAGCTGAGAAAGTGGAAAAAAATTGGTTAGCTTCATTGCTGAGATTCCACTCCACGATTGCACTGTTCGAGCGCGTTTAATCAATAGAGTCGAAGGAATGACATCTTGACGCTATACGATTTACAGGCGGTTTAATTACATCTGGCCTGTGAGGTAAAAGAGTTGCTTCGAGTAGAATGTGTAAGATAAACCTTCGCCCAACACTCTAATGGATTGTTTTCCTTGCTCACGGTGAAGTGCCAGCAATGCTTTTAGTGGACGTTAATCAATCAGCTAATCAAATGAGCTCTACAGCAAAAAGAAACCTTCAGCGTTCATTGGATTACGCCTAAGAGGTTAACTAATCATAGATATCAAATTTGGCAGCAGCAAAAGAAAGTTTTGGTAAATTTCGAATTGGAAAACAAATTAAATGAGTTGGGCAGGCTGTTAAAGAAATTGGTTCCATCATTAGAGTAGAAAACAAAGTTGTCGTAACTGCAATTCTTCTTAGAAGGTCGAACGGTCTCTTCTGCATTATATTAATTGCGTTTTTAATAATTAAACACACTATTATATTGCAGAAAAACACGTTTTTGAATACAGTAAAAATACTTTTCCTGCACAAAATTTTATTAACTCACATACTTTTGCACAAATCTTTAATGAAGAAAAAATATTTAACAAACTTGATAGACAAACGCATTCAGCTATGAAATGACTACTAAACTTGGTCATATTCATAGTTTTGTATAAATAAATCTTTTCAAAAATTGGAGAAAAAACAAAAAAGATGTACATTTAGTTTGGCCAAATTTATATATTCTTCGTGAATAAAATGGTTGTGTCACTTTATGTGAATCAAGTTAAGTATTTTAGAAAAAAAAATGAATGTGGGTAGCTTAGAATAGGATTTTAGAAAAAAAAATATAGATCATTCGACATTGTATCTAGCTGCTTGCTTTATGTTTTCACAAAAGCACTTAGAACTGAACTAAAGGAAAAGAAAATCGTAAATTGGTTTGGTTTGGTTTGTTTGGTATTAACGTCCTTTTCAACTGCTATGGTCATTTCAGGACGGCGTTATAGGGGCCGCAAATTTTGCCTCGCAAGGGTTCTTTAACGTGCAGCCGGCAAACGTCTACACGGGACCAACGGCTTTACTTCCCTTCCGAAGGAAGTGCGTGATCTCAGGATTTACCCCTGAAAAATCCTCGTCGTCCTCGGCCGGGATCGAACCCGCGTACTGGGGCATCAGAGGCGATCACGCAACCTGCTGAGCCACAGAGGCCGATAAATCGTAAATTGAGGATGCTGCCTGATTCTAGGATGTGAATTGTAGCTCACCTCGTTAATGCATTCCTACCATATTAGATTTTCTGGACCGTTTAATTTATTTCTAAAGAAAAATAGGTTAAAATAAGTCGTCATATGAATGTTGATTCAGTTTCGTTATCCTCTACGGATAAAAGTGATCTGGTAATGGTTGATGGGCGAATGAATTCTTTGGGAATAAAATCATTCTACAACAACATATTGGAGCTTATGCTGTGATTCTTGGAGGAAAAAAATTGGAGTTTCCAACAAGATAATACTCCCTACCATACTTCAAATATGATGAAAACATGGTTTCATGAAAATCATATTAACGCTTTAGCCTGCTCAGCACGTTCCCCGAACCTTAATCCAATTGAAAATGTTCGGGGACAGCTTACAAAATTCTGCAACATGTCCAGATACGTAATGGAAGTAACGGTTGGCAAAGAAGAAGGGTCCTAGTACGCGATCGTGCATAAGCCCCACCAGACATTGACTTTTGGGCTGTCTCTTTCCATTTCTCAGTGCGGGTTTTCAGATCCCGAAATGCGAACATTGTGGCGGTTAACATGTCCGGAAACGTGGAATGTCGCCTCGTTGGAAAACACAATACGATGAAGAAAATCTCCATCGTCTCAATCCTGTTTAACATGTAAACAGCAAACTTCGTACGTTTCGGTTTATCATCTGGTTGGAGAGCTTGTACAAGCTGAATCTTTGTATGGATACAATTGTAACGTCTTACGTAGAATTTTATGTACCGTGGATTTAGGCAACCCCAATTCTCTGGAAGCTATCCTCATCGATTTTCTAGGGCTCCGATCAAACGCCTCTCTAACTCTTTCAGCATCCTCATCTGCTCTGCTTGGGCGGACTGAACTTATTTTGCATAGCACGCTGCCTGTTTCCAAAAACCTCTGTGTTTGAGTCACCGATTTCGTTTCGATAATCCAATACACTGTCCATGCTCTCTCCTGTGGAGTAGTCATCTTTTGTTTTAATAACCCGGATGTACAGCCCCCGCACTCTAGCGGCAAAATTGTGAAACACAATAAAAAATTTTCAGTTACAGTTTCATATATTGAAATCCGTTTCTATTTATCTTTATTAGCTTTTTGGTAATACACAGATAAAATGTGTCAGACCTTTTATGTACACCCTGTACATCTTTTTTGTTTTTGTCCATTTTTGGAAAGCTTATGAATACAACATGATACAATTGTAGTGGTCATTTTATAGTCATGTCAGGAAAGTAACTTTTCTTTTGTGAAAAATATAAGTGAGTTTATAATTTTTGATAAGATTTAAAAAATCCATTGGGCTAGTATAAATATTTATTTAATATCCGTGTCATCTAGACGTCCACTTATTTTTTTATAATTTTGTTCAGGAGGTACTTATCTAATCACCATTTTCTGTGAATGGCGTCATTGATACATTTTAATATCAATAGTAATACATTACTTAAATTACGAGAGTTGCTGATAAAGTATTACGACGCAAATTTTTATTAGCCAATAGTAAATAAATAAGAGTGAAATTTTGCAAGATCCATATCTGAAGTTTCCCGCGTTTGTGTTCGGCATTGTAGGGCTTCTGGCAGATATCGCAGCTGTAGCACTCTAAAAACGATATCAGTGAACGACAGGCCTTACAAGCAGTGATCTAGTATTGAATTCTTGGTTGCATAGATAAACTGTGATGAATATTCCTAAACATATGTGCGTTACTAAATAAGAAAGTTGTACAGTCGTTAAAATCATCGTTGGTCTTTTAACAGGAGATGGAGAAACGAAGCTGCATGATTCTACTACAACCACCATCCCAAACGCATCCAGGTACTGGTTTTGCACTTCCATAAGGCCGTACAAGTGCTTGTGCATTATATTGAAAGCTGTATGCGTATAATGTGAGTACTTTCGTACTTGTGAATAAATCGTTCCCTGAAAAAAATGTGGGGCATTACTTTAAGTACTTTTTTGTAATTGAAGTTACTTAAGCAAACAAATTTAAGCATTCTCTGCTATAGATCAAATAATGTATCCCATCATAAAAGGGTTTTCTAATTTTTAAGAGAGCTTTGATTACATTTTGAAATATGTGACTTCGCGTTCACATGCACGCAAATGGCAATTATATAAATAACTTTTTAAAACGAGCAGATATATCAAACAAGAACAATGAAAAATGCCAGCTCCACCATTCATTTTGCTTGGATATTAAAAGAAGTCTATCTCGCTAATCGCTAAAAGTTCGCCAAGGAAAACGAGATTTGAAGCAATCCATACAGAAATTCGTTGTCGAGATTTATTTCCTCTGACAGCGATAGACGTTGTCTTTGGCAACAACACAAGCTCTTCTTCAATTTAATCCCGAGAATCTAATTTTATCGTCGCTGTTGTGTTGGCAGTTGACTTATTCTTGACGCTCGAGGTAGCGGATGTGAGAATCCGAGGCCAAAGGCGAAAGTGACCCCAGTATTGCTGCAATGAATGGGCGAAATGCTCATTTCTTTTTCATGAGAAGAGCAAAAGGAATTCCCTCTGGCCTTCTGGAAAATTCCTGAGATTCTCTTTATTTTCATTATCAACATTCTTACACTAGCATTAATTTTGGAATCTCATAAAGTTCCTTAGAATTACATAATTATGATATTTCTTTTCATCTTCACAAACTTTTAATAGACACTCGCTTAAAATTAATTAACTCGTTTTCAACTTTGAATGGTTTTAGAATTAGTTTTTCCCCTAGGGAGCAAGCATTGTACAATTGGCCTTTTTCGTTGAGTTGAAATTTATTGTTTTGAGCTTTAATCTTCTGTTAAGTCCGCTTGGGTTTTAACGATGAATAGAAAGCGAGATTTCTTGAGTAGGCTAACGCAGACCGTTGCAGCTCATTTTGAACTTCACAGTAATGAAAATATTATAAATATTCAATATCTCTTATAAAACTTGCAATTTTATTCTGGAACGAAAGTTTAATGTTATTCTAACTTTTTGGAGAAAAACTAAATACGCAAAGAACTAAATACACAAACTTTATGGATCGAACTGTGGGATCCGTGGTAACGAAACATGAGCTAGGAATAAAGCCAAGCTCTCTGTTTTCAAATCTTTCTTTGTCTCCATTCTCACCTATGGCCACGAGTCTTGGGTAATGCCAAAAGAGTGCGATCGCGGTTACAAGTAACTGAAATGAGATTCCTGAGAGGTATGGCAGGTAGTACCCTACTAGATAGAGTTTACAGCAGCACAGTAAGGGAATCTTTAAGTGAGCCGTTACTTCTCCACATTGAAAGATCTCAGTTGCGTTGCTTGGGTATTACCATTGAGAACATGCGCCTGATGGCGGAAGATCGCGGTCGTTGGAGATCCTGCAGAGGGTTGCTACACCCGCAACCCTAATGGATAAGGGGTTTGAAAAGTAACAATTTTTTTTGTAAATACTTCTGTTGCCAAATTCTAGAGGGGAATATTAGATAAAGGCAATCTTATGAGACTCCAGTTATCAGTGGAATTACTTTAAAAATGATGTCTGTTTAAATAATGAAGGGTTTTATTTTCCATGTTTATAAGCTTTTGTGGTATAAGTGTGATAGAAAGGACAATAAGCACAATGTGTATCTTCTCGAATCCTCAAACACTTTTATTTCATATGTGAAAAATCTTTATAGTCCACTACTTTTGCATATTGTATACTGTACAGGGTTGTGCATAACCTTTTGCTAGGGGTCTGGAAAATAAACAAAACTAAGTGGAATGTTCTGCGGTTGATAATCAAAAAGTACGTTTATTTCTGCTTTTATCACATCAATATTTAGTGTGGCCACCACCCGCTTCTCGAACAGCACGCATCCGTTTCGGCTTTAATTTCTTGTGCAACGTTGACACAGCTGCGACGTCTTTTGCCACTGTTATTAGCAATGATGTTTTTGCTTTCCTGTGATAATTTCTCGGGCCTACCCTCAGCAAATTCGGCATGGCAGTTATCATAACCTTTCTTCCAATTGTCCGTCACCCATCTATCCGATCGGTTTAACTTGTTCGCAACCCATTTGCGATTAATAAAAGACGCACCTGCTTCCATTGCCTCTCGATATGCATTTGCACGAACTCTATCCATGAAACGCTGCTCTTCACTGTCATTTATTAAACCAGCCATATTTGTTTGATACCAATAGACGCACAATGAACTACTCTCTGCCGAAGCGTCATAAGAGTGTGTGCTACAACGCTGCGGTTTAAGTCGCAGCCCCCTAGCAAAAGGTTATGCACAACCCCGTATATTGGAAATGCATATCTCTTGCTTTCCTTATCTTGTATCTCTAGTTTGTTATGATGAGTAGTCATGTCAGAAATTTTTGCTCTGTCAAAATTTGTGTTGTATTCTTTAAGGCAGGATCAGAATTATAAATATGGAATGTATAAATATCCTAGCTTCTATATCCTAGAACAGGTGTATGATGCTAGTTAACTGGTTATATCGCTTGGTAACTTTATATAACTAGCCTACGCTAAATTTTCCAACTATACTGTGTTCGCATTTAAGAGTGACCGCGTAATGGGCTTCGTGATTGGTTAGGCCATATCGCATTCTTTACGTCATAATAATATAGTCCTTTGGACTATCTTAAAAAGATTAATTTAATACTAATTAAATTTTAACAAGTCCAAAAATTAATGGATTAATATAACTCTCAGTATAATACCAATTAAATTTTCCACTATTAAATTGCTCCTGGATAAACGTTGTGCTTCACGTTTCACGCTCATTCATGGATGGATGGATGGCGCGCATCGAGATGCCCAAAATTAAATCAACAAATCACAAAGCCCATTATGCGGTCGTTCTTAAGTGCGAACACAATATAGATAGGCTCTTGATTTATGAGGGGTGTCCCAACGCTTTTGATCTCATAGCATATGTGGTGTACTGTTTTAGTTGTGTAACCAAAATTTGTAGTTTTTAATCTGCTGGAAATTGCGTTTAAGACGAGACAACCTGCAAAACGCACCGTTTTATAGATATTTGGTCACCCATATTCAGTTTTCATTGTTTGCTATTAGTTTTGTTTTCTAATACATGAAAAATCTGGAAAAGTTGAGTCTGGGGTATATTTGATACAACCATGATTAAATCATAAATGCGAGACGATTATAAGGCCTTTTTTGTAACCAATATATGCTTCAGAGAAGACCAATGGACTAAAATGCAAAGGATGGAAAATTCATATGTTGATGGAAGTATTGATGTATGGGTGCAGGAATCCTTGCTATGTAAAAATTGTTTAAAACTGTGACTTCCTGTAAGGTTTTGTATAAATCTGGGTTTATAGTCAGTTTTATAAGATTTCTGTGTAGTGTGTATGGAATAGTGGAAGGCGGGCAAAATGGATATATGGGACAAAACGGATCTCGTCTAGATTCGTGTTTCAACAATAAATTGCGCAACGACCATTAGATGCTTGAACAATACGCCACTACTGTGACGTTAACTACAGAGCAAATAGCGGTATCTTCCAATCGAACATTGACAGGAAGCAAAAGCTTATTTTTACTCTCCCAATTATTTTTAATGATATTCAATACAGGATGTCCATAAATTATCTTTACAATTTTAGACTTTAATAAGTGCAACGCTATACAAAATAAAAAGAAATGGGTTTCAGCATGTGACAAGTAAATTCAAAGTTTTTTTTTGTTTTTGGTGAAACAGTTTTGACGAGAAAAATCTCAGTGCGTTGCCTGGTTCTTAGAGACTAAGGTCAGTTACCCAAGTGCAACGGAACCAAGGTCGATACGGTGGCCGCCTCGATTACCTGATCTCACACCACTGGACTTCTTCCTATGGGATTTCCTAAAGGACCAGGTGTACCGAACCAAGATTAGAGACCTAGTGGACTTGAAGGCACGCATTCTCAATGCTTTTCACTCCACACATTGAGGTTAATGAATGAGGTAAAAAACTTTAGGAGTTTGTCATATGCTGAAAACCGTTTCTTGTTGTCTTGTATAGCGTTTTGGTTATTAGCGTGTAAAGTTGTAAAGATAATTTTTGAACACCCTATATATTAGAAAATTTTGTAGCATATTTGTGAGCAAGTAAACGAGTGTACCAACAATTAAGTTAACTTATTGACTTCCTTAGCATGCTGAGTTCTGGTTCTTCATTGATACTGATAGGCTGAATGTAGAATTATAAACAGGAGGATGGTTTGGGGTAAAGTGGATATTTACATCAGTCATCAGCTTTGTGATTTCCTAAAAAGTCTACGACCACTGACTTGAAGGCATTCCATGTATAGTATCTTCTTAGTATCACTTAAAAGAATTGAGAAAATCTCGTTTGTGGAAACCAATAAATAATTCCTCTATAATTCTTGCCTCGCTAATTTCGAGGACTTTGTAAAGCTACCCCTTTTCTCTCCGGTGTTTGAACAAATATCTTCATTACCTCAATTTACTATGCTAGGATGGGAGATATACATTTTGAGGATTTACTAATGAATCGTATGACACTTAATTTTCTTGGAATATGTCTTTCACGTAGGTCACTATTTACGAGCATAATGTACTTTCTTCTTGTGATTGTTCCACTCGCATAGAAAAAGCAAAACTTCATATATAGTTGTTGCATATCAAGCAATAGTCGTATTTCTTTCAAATGTGCACACAATTTCAATTTGTACTTATCATAGTCTAAGTAATTAAATGAAATTCACATAGTTTCATAAGTCTCTTTCTTGTGAATTAACCATTCTATTGGAACTGAGCGAACTGAACTTGTAATAGAGATACCCAGAGATCGGAAATGTCCGTAGAATAGGAACTTTAGAATATTATGAATGTTAATTTATTTCCATAACAAAGAATAACATTGTTTTCACTAAAATCATATTTGAATAAACCATGTAAAAATTAATCATTACCACTTATTTTAATATGCATGGCTAATTTATGTTGTACAGTGCTATTACAGGAGTCAGAAAAATTACGTATAATAAGCCAGTCAAATACTTTTTTAATCCATCAACAATTAATTAATAAGTAAAAGTGGACACATTCGAATTTCTGTGATATTATTAAACCCATTCCCTATATGATGTCTCGTAGGAGACGAGATCGAATTGAAACTGGGGGCGCATATGTAGATGAAATTTAAAACTGGTGATGACTAATAATTTTTTATTGTCAACAATTGTCAGTAGAATGTATAGCAAATATCGCTTTAATTGCGAATCTCCAGAATCAACTAAGCATTGTCGTTGTAATTTTCGTCATTATCACATAGAATTACTTCAGTGATAGCGATTTTCTTTATGAAGCAAAGACAAATTGTTGTTCAGTGTAATTTACAATCTTTTTTTAAAATATCATTGTTAGAGGTTATAATTGTGTAATTCGTGTATTTATGAGTGTTATTTATTTATAAGTTCAAAATTCAGTAAATTTGCATCCAGGGGTCAATGCTTATATGCTTCTATAAGCTTCGAGGCCATAAATAAAAAGGTTTACTTAAGCAGTTAAAGCATTTTTCAAATTAATGACAACTCTACTGCTTTTTTTAGAATTTTATAGTAGCGCCGTACAGATATTTATTGGATTTATGACCAAGCACTAAGGAGGACATTAAAGAGCCCGCAGCTGTCAAGAAGCCACCTCTAAAGACGTTAACACTCTAAATCAATACTTTTCTGGTGTTATCTCCTTCAAGAAAGTAACATCATTACGAAATTACCGAAGAAGTCTCATTAATCTAGTCCCAACATAAGAAAGAGTTTTATAAAGGTCATTAAATTTATCTTGGTATATTTTTATCAATATGAATCAATACTTATCTTTTTAAATGGCCTTTTTAATAACGTTATTGATAAGAAACAAATGTTCTACTAAGTTCACAGAATGCCAAAAACATCCAATGAATTGCAAAATGTTCATAATAATCTCTTGGGCTGCATGAATTTAAGAGTGCTTCCTTCAAATGTTTTTTTTTAATATTACTTCATTAATAAGTGAATATTTTTAACGGTTAAATTTGACACGAGCGTAATTGCTATTATTAAAAAAATATTGGACGATACTTAAATCATGAATTTGCATGGCATATTATATTAATCTAGATCAGTTTTCCAACGAACGGGCTGGCAGTGCTAATTAGTTCAGGAAAAACTTTTTTAAAAGCGGGTCTCCAGAGTCCTAGATGATTGGTTGTTTCGTTGTGGCTAAGGACCGTATTATTGATTTCTCGCCCATGCAATGTTCTTGTGTCAAACACATTCGACTCTTCTGGGATTCTATTAACTTGGAAGATCCCCTTAGCCTAGTCAAAAAAGAATGGAGAAGGCTGTTAGATCATTTATCTCTTTTTCTATCTATATCTCTTGTTGCTTCGGAAAAAAGAGCTTTTCTGCTTTTGGCACGAGATAGAATTTTCTTCCGTTTTTAGAATACGTCAACTTATGAGGGCTGTTTCCTTCGTTCCCGCAAACATTGATAGACTAAAAAAATTAATAATAGATTTTAAAAAAATGAAACCAGAAACTTTTAGATCTAACAACTTCAAAATTGAAGTATCTAAACGAAATAGAGCTGCTCTTGAGAGAAAGAAATTTAAGTAACAGTAAACCTAGTAAATGCCATCGAAATATTAAGCGCACAATTGGCTTCATTTTGAATTTTAAATTAAATTCTTTAAAAATAATTTAATATCGTATAGAAAAACTAAATTTAGCTTTCTATTGATGTTTGAATTCAAATTATATTAAAAATTCCTTCATGAAAGAGTGCACAAAATGTTTTTGATAAAAAAGTCGTTTTTTTAAGTCATAAAGAATGTACTACTGCTCATGTTTTCGTTTGGCGTAACTTGTTGCCCTGGTTTAAGGTTTCTGTCGCTAAATATTCAAAACGATCTAATACATATTCATCTCAGACAGAAAAAAGTTTTCTATTTATAAGATATTGATTTCTTTTTAATTAATGAAACTTGGTATATGTCTGAATGTCTGATTTCAGTGTATGAGAGGAGTCCAAAGGCCGTTCATGACTGAATCAAAAAACATTAAACTCGAAAATAAATTTTTAATCATGGAAGGTATCGGGAGTACAGAAATCCATCGCCGTGTGAGTAATATAGTGCGCGACAGCTTTTAGGCTCACACTTTTATTTTTGTTTTTGGTCGAAACATTTTGCAAACACTTCAAATCAGTTACGGTGAAACACAAAAATATGTATACAGCACGGAAGGAAATAAGTTGTTGTGACAACCTTATCTATGGTCACTGCAGCAATATTTTATGGTTAACCCTGTCCCATCAATATTTATTGTTTGTGTGGACAAAACTGTTTTGATAGTGTGATTTGATCAGAGAACAATTCTTTTTATTAATCTCATTCAATAAATATTGTTGTCAGAACAATACTCTTTTGTTACCACACTAATACAGCACTGCTAGAGCAACGATTTTTCCATGCATGGATAATGGATACTGATGACACATTAATAGTTTTCTGCTCCTACAGCAATAGAGCTAAGGGGCCACTTTACAACTTTTATTTTCATGATAATACTGGACAATGATAACGCATCAATAGTTTTCTACTCCTATAGCAATAGAGCTATGGGCTCTTTTACAGTTTTTATTTTCATGATCCCTATTAAAATGAGTATATATGGTCTGTTTTTTGAACACACTCACAAAAAAAACAAAATTATATATACCAAGTATGTAAGAAGTATCACGTTCATTTCATGAATTAATAGCTGTAATATATATGAATAATTCTATTTCCTTTTTTGTGCACACCATGGTTTCTAAAAAGGGCTGTTGGAGCCAGAGCTGGTGATGATGCTCCAGCATAAGCCCTCCAAATGATCAGTAATCAGGGCGCACAAACAGCCCTTAATAGGTTACGTTACCTAAATAAACACCTCGAGAAGAAAGGAAATTTAACGACCATTTTTATCTATTGAGAAAAATTATTTTTAGCAACTACATTCAGCGTACCTCTTTTCGGGAAGGCACAGCTTTCTACTTGCACTCCTCTGAAAATGATTAACATTTAAATTAACCAGTAAGGAATACAAAATGTTGTTCATCGAAGTTGATTAGTGGAAAATTTTCCTATGAAATTCATTAACTATTTATAAGACTATCCGAATAACCCATGAATTATATAGCTAAAATTAACTAAAGAGGATTAAAACGGAAATTCTCGAGCGCTTTTCGCGACATCTAGTGAGTGAAATTTAAAACTGCCGTCTGCTAGTAAATGCGAAATCAAATTTATGGAAAGAATTATAATAATTTTCATACACCTTCAATAATCTCACCTTATTGTTTCCAACAAACGAAAAACACTGATTGTTAACATCCAAGATGGAGACAATGAAAGTTGGATTGTTGCTAGCACCCCGATGGTTAGGTGACTTTTCCACTTCCAGACCTTGTTATACCGTTGGCCCCGTCGACAGAGCGAGTGACGTAATTTCTCGACCAATCAACAAGCAGATTATGATCAGCAACTTCCGATATTGCTGCATGGGAATCCATATATTGATGCCAGAACATTAGTTGAAATAGTCTTCTTTCTATATTAGTGCTGCATCAATATTTAGTTGACGCTACATATTAATAGTGAATTGTAATGGTGACAATTTGATAATGTAGTAAGATAAAAGTTTATTCATGATGCATCAAATTGTATTGTTGCTTCAACAAACCAGCATTTATCAACTCCCTTATTGTTGCTACATCCAAAGCATTTCTCTCCGTGAGTATTAGCTTCAGACGTATCAGTAATAACACAGTATAACGATATAAAACTGTTTGAATGAATTTGCCTTATTCTTGTGGCTTTCAGTGTGCTGAATATGAATCCGCTTTCTATCACGTCACGTTTCCAATTATGAACATGAAGACTGCAATGTTAAAGTAATGTGTGTGGAGAGAAGCGGCTGTAATGTTAAAGTATCCATATTTTTGGACCACAAGGAAATTTATTTGGCCCAACTCAGAATAATATAAAATGTTTCATTGAAAAACCAGAAATCTGTGGGTGATAAAAAAACTGAGTTCAGATAAGTATTCAGCACAAAAAAGCATAAGAATCAGCTCTTAAAAAGGCAAATGGCACCAAAATATTGCTATCGAGATAATAAATAATCAGAAAGAATGTAGCATAAATAAAAGAAAACAACAAGTTTTTATGGTAAAAAGTTACAATTTTTTAAGAAAGAGGCAACAAATAAGCGAAATGGGTGCCCCCTCCATTCAAAAGCGAGAAAAGAATACCCATTTCGTGGGTCTGGAAAAGGAGAGTACGAGGACTGGAAGCTTGATAGATGATTGTTTATCGTTTTCCATTTTGTAGTGTTTGAATGTACAGTATTTCATTAAATAATTATGCGAAGTAGTTCCGTTTAGCAGTTTTATGATGTTTCGTAGAAAATTATAGAAAGCAAGAAATTTTTGTGCGCAGCTTGAAGAAAAATATAGGAATTTAGCCAGGGTTTATGGAATAGTTTGTCCTTTTAATATTTTCTACATTTTCTGACGTATATGGTTACAATATGGAATGTAGATTACTACGGACATGTACTACTTCACTATTTAGTTTGGTTTCAATTGTCCCAGTGGGGTCGAAGTTACCGGGGTGAGAGTTAAAAGGGACGATCCTGTCGGTGTAAAGGGTTGAATTATGCAGATTCTTCTTAGCAAGATCTGCATTATGAAGTTTGGATGATATTCTTCCAGTAGGGTCGGAGAAGCGGGGTACTGGCCACGTGTCTTTAGAACTATTAACGTTTTCAAAAGTCAACATATGGCATGTGATATATCATTCGATCGAAAATGATGAGGAAACGATAGAAAGTGAGTTCATTTCAATTTTCTAAATACTACGTTCAAGAAAAAATGGGGTTTAAAAACTTTGGATAAAAGGGGATAAAAAATAGATGCACCCGGGATCCTGCTACTTTCCTACACCCTCCTCGGAGAATGAATAAAATGCAAACAATTAATTCTTTAATAAAGTTTTCTCATCTAAATACAAGTTATTATAAATTCTGTATCATAAAAAACATATATATTAAAAAAATTGAAGGATTTGTTTTTTGTATATAATTTTTATGTAATTTTTTATTGTATACTAGCAAAAAGGTTAGGAATGATAGGGCTACGTATAAAAGAGCTACGGGTCAAGGGTCACTGAAAAAAGAGTATGAAGTTTCCGCGCTCAGACCTTATCATTAGGTGGTGTTGGGAGTAGCCAATGATTTAGTTATAAGGAATTTCGACTGTATCAAGTTAAGGTTATTGGTCGTGGGTCGGAAATTTTTTTCTGTAAACCGGCGGTCAATAAACACTCTAATACAATATGAAAATATGGCAAATATATATCTCTTGAAATCCGCATAAGATAGTAAAAAACTATCCACAGCAAATTTGAGAGATCACTATCAGCGCTACCAGTTGGCAAAGCGAGAAGATTATTGTTTAAAATTTCTCATCATTGAACATTAGAGCAGCGAGATATTAGGCAGGCTTTCCTTATCTTTGTAGGCAATGGCTGAGCAGACTCCTAAAACTTTAAATTAAGATATCTTTTTTTTACCTTGAGCCAATTTTGATGAAATAAAGCCTATATGTTGCACAAAGCAATGCTCAAGTTAACTGTGAAAATCCCATGAAAATTCGTCAAGTAATTTTGGAGACTAGCGTGTTCAAACAGAATAACAGACAGACAGTTTTTAAAAATAGTCTTATTGTATTCTGTAACACTTCCTACATCAAACGCAATCAGATTTAGGCAAATATTTTTAATGTACAGACATGACGGTTGTACAGTTTTATTATATGTATAGATAGAAGAAGATAGAGAAAATTTTGGTTTATAATTTATTTTTTGTGTGTTGGGTTTGAAAGGAAATTAAATTATATTAAAAAAAAAATCTGATGAAAATTAGGAAAGAAAATTCCACAGCCTCTTTTTGAACTAGGAACTTTCAACTCATTCAGCTGACGCGCTAATAAAGCTCAAAAGAAATGGAAATAGCATTATGTTTTCTTGTTACTTGGCACAATTGGTTGGCGCGTCAGCGGCGTGAGCTAAAAGCTCATGGTTTGAATCCAGGATGCGGAATTTTCTTTTCCAATTTTACATCAGTGATTTAATATCTGAAGTATGGCGTATGATAAAACCCTCATGGACCCATCTTGAGGTATTCTTTAAAAAATATCACCCACAGATTTAAACAAAACTTTATCAAAATGCAACTTTAAAGCTTCTATCAACAATAGATCTTTAAATTTTTAAATAAAACATATATATAAAAAATATATATATTTTTTTTTAAATAAAAAATATATTAATATAATTTAAAATATTAAACATTTAACGTCTATCGAAATCTTCTACTAACTTGTAACAATTTAAAATATTAAATTTCGTGCCGTCTTGGGTTAACTCTTCTTTTAGAACATTTTCGTAGAAAAGTGCTCATGTTATCAGTTTGTCCAGCTGTCCGTCCGTAGACACAATTCCAACAATGCATTGCGTTGCAATAGAGAAGTGCATGTGTTGAATTGCTGAAAGACACGAATTATCCTTGCATTGGGAAAACGCATTAATGACGATTACTGAAAGGGGAGATCGGTCCCTAAATCAAAAGTTTTTTTATTCGTAGGGAGCTTATTATTTATTACGACAAATTGAAAACGAATTAACTTTTTCACACACCGTTTTCACCAATCGGTGACAGAGCACGAACAAGTTCGGACGTGAGATAACCGGAATAGGTACGTGCTGTAATGGTACCATTATTATACCCACTTAAAAATTTATTATACCCCCTTAAAAATTTCCTATATATGACATGTAATATATCAAACAAATCGTCACGACGTGTCATGAACGAATATATAAGAGTAACAAGAATTATTTTACCGCCAAAGCGGATAAAGGGAGCACATTTTCGTGTTATAGCATCATATAGCATGGATATATAGAATTTACCAACATTTTAAAACACTTTAGAGAAAATATAAAAATATGAAAACTAAATTGTAAATTACTATTTAAGTAAACAAATGTATATAGAGAATTTAAACAAATAAACTTGAAGAACTGAAACGTTAAATGGAGAGTGAAGTTATTCTTTATACACTATATGATCACAAATATCCGGACACATGCACGTTTGCGCTCTAGCCACGATTTCATGGAAATCAATAAGGCGTTGCACATCCCTTTGCCCGAATCACAGCTTCCACCCTTCGGGGAAGACTTTCCACCAAATGTTGGTAGGTACTTTCCGGAATGTTCCTCCATTCCTCCCGAAGAGCGAGAATCAGTTCAGGTACAGGAGTTGGCCGATGTGATCTGGCCCGCAAGCGTCTTTCCAATTCATCCCACAGACTCTCTATAGGATTGAGGTCGGGACTTTGTGCCGGCCAACCCATTTCTTCGACCCCTGAGTCCGCAAACCACTGCTGTACACGCCTCGCTTTGTGG
>JAHWFO010016894.1:920865-938015 GCA_023313115.1 Rhysida immarginata
TAACAGGAGAGTCAGAAGGAGTATTTCTAGTTGATGGTTTCCTAATTTGATTCTTTTCATCTCTCAATGGCATGATGGGAAGTTGGGCGCTGTATTTAAATTAGGAAGATTCAAGAAGTAGATCATTGTAGAATCATCAAAATAAAAATGACACCATTTCAATCTGTAGGTGTTCAATTAACCAATCTGGATATTCATTCTTGAGGTAAAAAAGATCTAACTTCAAAGGCTGAAGGAAGAAGTTTAAAGCAACAATGTTAACAATATTATCTTTATATTTTTAAACAACCAGCTTAGGAAAGTCTAAACAATGAACTGTGGATTGTTTGATAAAATGAGTTCTTTTCTTTATCCAAATTTGTAAAATACTAACTTAAAATATCCATGGAACGAGAAATTTAAAGTGTAATGAACCAAAAAGAATGGCGTAGGAGGATCTCCAGAAGATGTCACAACAGGATGGCAAGAATAAATAGATAATATATAACAAAATTCCTAAAAACTCACGCAAATATATCCACTGCAATAACAACACTGCCGTCGAGCTCCGCAGGTTTATTTTTTTGATGTATATTGTCTTCTTTATTAGTTTATTTTTCCTTTGATGTATATTGATTATTATTATAATCCTAACCTAACTTAAGCAAGGGAGCTAACGAAAATGTTGCCTATTCTTGTTACCTATACTTGTGTTCCTGAGATTTTAGGTCTTGCCGTTTGCTTTATCGACTTGTTAGATATTATTCGTTGAACATTTATAACTGGCTGCGAAGGAAATGCAAATATTGCAACAAAACAGAAAATATTCCTTACGATAGGCACGATATTCTTTGTGTTCATGCATTATAAAATTAAGCGCTACTTTGCACGTCTGACCTCCTTCTAGCAGACGACTTATTAAAACATTGAATCCTTAGAGAGTAAAGAATAGAATAAATAACAAAGAATCTAGTGTGATAAATCTTTATTTGGAAAAAATACGTTTTGAAAGCTGAAAAGTAACCTGATTTCGCTAGGAAATTCCATCATAACTTCCAGAAAATGATTTATTGTTATTTACGTAATATTCATTGGAGCAGACGATTTTTCCAAGTGATGAACTGATCTGCAATTCCCGCGTTATTTCTCGCGCAATATTCAAGTATGGATTATTTCCTTTGGATGACTGTACTTTAACCCTAGATGAGTAATCCTCGTAAAAATTAAGAGGATGATTTGATTATATAGACACAACTTTCTTATTTCAATTCGTACCACAACTTTCTTATTTTAATCAATATTTTTCTATCCCGCAGCCATCTTGTAATCATTGTAGTTAAACAGCTGTAGACAAAATGCTTCTTGTTGTTTCAGGATGTTTATCGTGATATTCTCCCTTCAAAATATATTCTCGATAGATTTATATTTGTTGATAGTATGTTAGTATCACCACTTGACAGAGAACTACTTTCTGCAATGTACGGCGTAAAAGAAACCTATGAAAAAGAGAATTTTATCAGATGTACAGAATTTTTCAAAGAGCATCGAGCTATGCAGTGCACTGAATGAATGTACTCAGGTTGGAAAATGACCATTTGTATCAGATCCATGTAAATTTTTATATATTTACATATTTTTTAAGATATGAGTAGAGATATTTACGATTTTATTGCTACATTATTTACTCATAAAAACATAATTTTCCCAAACAAAGTGTGTCGTGAAAATCATTACTCATCAAGACAAACGTAATGTTGAAGTAGCCTTACTTGTCCAAGATTAAGGAACTTAAGGTCGGGACTCCAACAAGATAGACTTGGGCTTCAAATAATCCCACAGCAAATACTGCGGTGAATGAGGCGGCCATGCAACTGGAAAACTGCGAGTAGTGACTCATTCGCAACAGCTGCTGTAAAGATCGACCAATATATGGTCGTGCTCCATCTTGCATAAAGATTATCTGGTCCAGACATTGTCTTTGGTGATGTTGTGTAATGAATAAGCTGGTCTTCGGAATGTCTTTCGAAGCTTTCCCCATATTTTAATAGTCCGAATTACTGACACTGTTGAATTACACATACAGTAATCGAGAATTTGTATTAAGGATTTTTACTTGCATTTTATGCATATTCTAGACTACAAGAGCGCCACCAGGGTTGCGTGATCGCCTCTGATGCCCGAGGACGACGAGGATTTTTTCAGGGGGAAAATCCTGAGATCATGCACTTCCTTCGGAAGGGAAGTAAAATCGTTGGTCCCGTGTAGTCGTTTGCCGGCTGCACGCTAAAGAACCCTTGCGAGGCAAAATTTGCGGCCCCTATAACGCCGTCCTGAAATGACCATGGCAGTTGAAAAGGACGTTATAATAACAAACAAACCAACCAACAAGAGCGCCATCTCTTCGTCTATCAACGACGACTGGGCCTACAATCTTTTTTTCGCGGAATCATTCTTCCCATATCGTCATTAGCCCCCCTGCTAAATTTGATGTCCTTCCGGTTGTGAGATCGAGCTACAGATGGCTCTAATACCGTCAGTTTAATTGCAAATATCCCATTGAATAAATTCCGATTCAAATGATATTTTTCCCTTAAATAAAGTTCCGATTCAAATAATATTTTCCCCTTCATAGTCCACAGTTAATAAACATAACTTCATCAAGTCCGCAAGTCACTAAGTTTTGCGTTCTCTCTCTCTCTTTTTTGTGACCCCCACCCCCCATCGATCATGTACCGTATTGAGAACAAAATGAGACATTTCTCTAATCGCTGTTATCCATTTAGGGTTGTTGTCGTTCCTCCTTAATCCCCTAGGATTTCCTTTTCCCTTCCCCCACTTTTATTCCTCCTTCCACGAGCATCGATGACCCTTTGCGTCTCCATTCCGAGAAAAGTCTCTTAGCACCGACTGCGTCACTCGGATGCCGTTTCCATAGCAACCGCTAACAGGGGTCCTGTTTTCTTTTGCAGATGGTTCGTGATCTACATGCAAAATGCTTGTAGAGGTCATTTATTTTAATATTAAGTTTTTTTCAGTCGATTCAACGCCGAAAAAATAATTAATTTAATGAACGAATTAGCATAACCCAGCAAATAAACTGAATAAAAACAAATTGATGGACTTTATAGGTCTTTGATTTAATATTTTGTTTAAGCTTACAAAATGAAAAGAAAATTAAAATAAATTTCGAATAAATAAATTTTGTGGCATAATTAAAAATATGCAAACAAAGACTTCAGGGTATAACAGCATTAGTGTTGTTATAGTTCTGATTAAGGATGACCAAACATGTAAAGGAAATGATATGCCAAGGAAAATGCGAATGCAATTAAATAATTGTCCGCAATACATTTCATTTCTAAAAGTTATTGCAATAACAACAAGTCAGGCAACCGAAATAACAAAAACTCAGGACCGATAGGATTTTAAAGCATTCGAGAATGAAAAAGAAAGCATTTGATTTCTAAAGAAGCCTTTCGTTGTTAAGAATTAGATGAGGATGCTAAGGAAACCTCTGGTTGCTAAGCAAGGCGTACTTCTAAGGGAAATGTATAGTTCAAACTGAATAAAACTACCTGAAAAGTTAAATGGAGAAAGTAGCAATTCTCTATAGATTAGAACATATACGAATCCTTTAATTTATAAGTATTCCTATTTATTGAAATAGGCGTTAATTGTTGAAGCGTTCTGTGTAGGGGTCAATTCTTTCTTCATAAACTATTGCCAACGCTTTTCTACATAAGCATGTACCACTGAAGGAATGATTAGCTACTAGCTATTGTTAAAGTTTACCTAACACAAACTAAGTATTGATAATATAAGGCGTAAGTAATTACATGCCATATCTTAGCATAGAAAGTATCAAATGGGCCATAATGGTTCCACTAAACCACGTACCTTTGAAAAAATTTTGATTATCATTAATTTTGCGATATATTCATTCATGACACCTCATTCCAAATAGTTTGATATATTACCTGCTATATCTTAGCATTGAAAGTTTCCAATAGGCTAAAATGATAACCCTAAACCATGTACATTTAAACCAATTTCGATTATCATTAATTTTACGATATACTCATTCATGACACGTCATTCCAAGTTGTTTGATATATTACATGCTGTATCTTAGCATTGAAAGTTTACAGTTAACCATAACGGTTCCACTAAACAAGGTGCGTTTGAGCCAATTTCGACTATCATTAATTTTATGTTATATTCATTCATGACACTTCATTCCAAATTGTTTAATATAGCCTATTATATGCCATATCCGAGCTTTGAAAGCTTCTACTGAACCAGAGTGGTTCCATTAAGCCACATACCATTGAACCAATTTCGGCTATCATTAATTTTACGTTATATTCATTCATGGCACCTCATTCTAAGTTGTTTGAAATATTATACGCGATACCTTAGCACTGAAAGTATCCAATTGACCACAATGGTTGCATTAAACCACATACCATTGAACAAATTTCGATTATCATTAATCCATATATATATTATAAGTCAGAGTCCATTGGAGTGTTTGTCCTTTTACAACTCAGAAAATATTCAACGAATCTCCACGAAACTTTTCATGTACGTAGTTTTAAAGTTACTGTCCCCTATTTAGGGTACATTTTATACCGTGTTTTTATCAATTTATTGAGTTATTCTTATTTTTCGTAAAGTTGAATAGACTTCAAAGAATGTTACTAGATGGCGATGCCAGACGGCGCACTTCTATTTAGTTACGTACTGTTGTAACTTTAATTTAACATATTAATACAGGGTGTTCATAAAAGGTCTGACCAAGGCCTGCTCACTCAGACAAAATGGCGGCAAAAGAAGGCTGACAGATGATATAGCTGAGATGGATATTTTTTAAATGCTTAGCAAACAGAATGTAAAAATGCACAATATGATTTTTAATTCACAATATTCATCACATTAAAATATTATAATAATGTATTTTAGATTTATTAAGCCAAACTGATTTTTTTGTTTTGTATTATTAGAATTTAAATAATTAGACGATTGGAATATTTTAATGTGAAGACTATTGTGAATAAAAAATCATATTGCGCATTTTTACATTCTGTTTGCTCAGCATATAAAAAAAAATCCATCTCAGCTATATCATTTGTCAGCCTTCTATTGCCGCCATTTTGTCTGAGTGAGCAGACCTTGTCAATAGGAGGCCTTGGTCTGACTCATTTTATCTGTGTATTAACCATAGTCTTTAGATAGTAGATGGTCATCCAACTCCACTGAAAAATGAAGCTAAAGTTTCTCGCTCCCGATAGGGAGGTAACTCAATTGAAAAATGGCGCTGCATGTACAATCGGACTAAAAACGCTTGCAGTGCCGCCCTCTCGTGAGCTAGAAATTTTAGTTTCATTTTCAGTTTCAATGCAGCCTGAATTATTGGCATAATACTGCCGAAATTAATGTATTCTACATAATCTTAAAGAAAAAATTGACAATCCAACTATTGAATGCATTACATACCTCACTATTAATTTTGGGGATCAACTAAATAAATAAAATAACTTTACAAGTTAGGAAATTCAGATCACGCTAGGTGCCGCATAGAGCGCAGAAAATCCATTGCGACTATGCGGCTCCTAGCGTGATCTGAAATCCCTAGCTTCCCTTAACAATGGAAAATGATGGGAATTGAACGACCATTTACTTCTATAGACCGTGGTATTAACAAACAACTAATAAAGATAAACAGAAATGGATTTCAATATATGAAACAGTAACTGAAAAAGTTTTATTGTGTTTCCCAATTCGCCGCTAGAGTGCGGGAACTGAAGTGAATCACGGTTGCTATAAACAAGGTGGATGTCGATATGCTCAAAAGAACATGGCAAGAAATTGATTATCGGCTGGATATCCTCCTTAGGTCACAAGTTTGGTCTACTAACTTGGTTTGATAAAAGTTTTTTCAATTACAATTTCATATATTGAAATCCGTTTCTGTTTATCTTTATTAGTTTTTTGGTAATACACAGATAAAATATGTCAGACCTTTTATGGACACCCTGTATTATTTTATTAATAAATTTCGTTTATAGAAGTAAAATTACTATATAATCATTTAAGTGACCATAGCTTAAATTTCAGCGTCTAGGATGGAAAATTTCATCGAACAAACAGCCCGAGCAACGCCGGGCATATCCAGCTAGTATATTATATATCAGAGTCCGTTGAAGAGTTCGTCTTTTTATAACTCAGAAAATACTCAACAAATCTTCACGAACTTTTCCATGTACGTAGTTGGTGTCACTGTGGTCTACGTAGGGCACTTTTTATACCGTCTTTATATCAAATTTTTAAGTTATTCTTATTTTTTATAAAGTTGAATAGAATTTTGCTTTCAATGTATGTCACTAGATGGCGATGCCAGACGGCGCATTTTAATTTAGTTATATACTACTGTAACTTTAATTTGACATATTAATATTATTTCATTAACTCATTTCGTTTATAGAAGTAAAATTACTATATAATGATTTAAGAGACCATAGCTTAAATTTCAGCATCTATAATGCAAAATTTCATCGAACAAACCAATAACATACATTAAAAATAGACCCCAAAACCTGCTACCATACATGCAAGCAATTAGGAAGGTCCGCCTTCCAGAACCATCATGGCCGAAAGTGAGCAAAACACATGGCTAAACATGAGGGTACCTGATTATAATAATTCTTTCACACGCCGATCACGGAGTGATAAATTTATCTTTTCGTTAACTTTGTATTTTAAGTATTTTATAATATTTTATAAACAATTTTTCGATCATGGTTTCAATTTCAATTTCGTTTCGATCATCTTTCGGTTACGTATTTTCGATTTATGGTTGTGGAAAGTGAATCCTGATCTTTTTTCGTGTCTATTTATACGGTTGTACGCGGAACAACTTTAATTATTCATCGGGCCCAAAATCGTCCAAAACAAAGAAACCAGACAGCTAACTACTCCACGGCTCACTCGTGCCCAGAACTGTCATAGCTTCAATTGGCTTCACTTTGGTGGCGATGTTAACAATAGGATTCGGAATCTACCTTTGGAACAAACAGCCCATATATACCTTTGGCGAATATACGTCATTGGAACAAACAGCCTGAGCGACGCCGAGCATGTCAGCTAGATTTTTGTTTTCAAAGGAGGTCACTAGATGGCGATGCAAGACGAAGGATGTTTCATTTTATTCAATTTTTCCAGACTGTAAAGCCGCAGGTATATATTTTCAGGAAGCTTGCTTCTCTCACGGTCAGTTATTCGGTGCTTGCTCCCGTGTGTCCAGCGGTCGAAAATCTACATGTTTTTGCGCCACAGGGGCAGAAATACAACGTTTTCACCGAAATGTACTTGAATGCACAACTACTTTACAATCTATGCCCAGCTTGCCTGTGGAGCTGATTCATTTAACTTATCTTTTTTCATTATTTACTTTTGTACCTATTATTTAATTTTCTTTTGTGCCCAGTTCATTGTTCATAAATCATCATTTTTGGTTTAAATTGATTATGAAAGGTTTGGAGAAGGCTTTCTAGACTCTTTCTCATTTTCTTGCATTTCGTTCATACTTTGTTAATCATAGTTCAATTTTTAACATAACAAATAATCGTTAAAAAGATTATTCAACGCAACTATTCCACCCGGGCGAAGCCGGGTAATATTGCTAGTTTTGCGATATATTCATTCAGTCAGTCCAAGTTCTTTGATATATTACATGCCATATCTGAGCTTTGAAAGTTTTCACTGAACCATAATGGTTCCATGAAACCACATACCATTGAACCTATTTCGACTACAATTAATTTTACGTTAATATTCAACCATGACAAAATGGTACCACTAAACCACATACCCTTGAACCAGTTTTGACTGATAGTGACCATCAAGGAAAACGATCACGTGTCTTCACTTAATTCACAACCCTTTTCTCTGCTTTAGCTATGGAATGCCAAAGAGAGAACAGCATTGATCAGTGCACAGGCCATTTATAAATGGAATTGTATAGTGAAAAATGTGGTCCCCTATATTATTTGTGACCTTTTGAACCGGAAGTAGTTCACCGATTTTTTCCACCAACGAACTCAGTCTTTCGTTTTCCCTAAGTTGTCGAATGGCGAAAGCGGAAGTCGAAAATTCGGAAGCGTTCGAATGCTAGAGCACCAACAGACAGACGGACCGACGGACGCACATTGTGAAAACATAAGTACCTATCGGTCCTAATAATAAAAATCTCACTTAATGCATCGTACGCAAACTTCAAAACATTAAACTTTAAAAGCTAAAGAGTTTCATTAGCAGATGAGTTCGCGATATCATACAATACTTTAAGTTTTTCACCGTATGGAAATCTTTCAAATTTGAATCCTAAATCGAATTGTAGTATCTAAGATTTTGATCGTATCGTATTATTTGATGTTTGCATCGATTTGCATGATTTAAATTCTGATATGCCGTGACCACAACGAAGTTTGCTGAGTCGATGAAAATTGTTGGAGTTTGCTGGGATGTGCTCTCGCACCCACCATATTCGGCACACCTTACTCCATCAAACTTTTATTTGTTAGGTCCTTGCAAAATTTCTTGCGTGGAAAAAGGCTCGCTTAAGAGGACGCTATTGAAAGACATTTTGTTCATCCCTAATACAGTTTTCGCAAATGGGATCGTGAAAGCTATCAATAGAATGGCGAAGATAACAGAACAAAATAATAAGCAAATACTGTAGAATGGAACTGACTTTAAAGTGAAAACCTCTAATTCACAAAGTGGAAAAAAAAAGCAATAACGAAAACGTATTTCAGGAACGTGTTTTTTAGTGTGAAATTTCTCTTTCGCTCAACCAATGGGAGATATTCTCACCATGTTGCCCCCTCCTAGTCTATATGTTCTCTAGCTTTAAAAAGAGAACTATAATATTGATTAATGTATATTTTTTGGATAAAATAAACGGTCTTGAAAGTCACTGTAGACGCAATGAAACCAATGATGTTTAAACAACCCAATACTTTCAAGAATTTTTTAATTTTTTGTTAAAATACAAAAGTGCATAAGATATCTATCTTCGCTACACTGTCTTACTTCGCTTTTGCGTTCAACTAATCAACACCGGATTCAACTAATCAACTAATCAGTCAGCGGATGAAGAGAGCAAAACAATTGATAACTTGTCCGTAAGTTGAATATCTACATAGCTTTACTCTATGTATTACGAACATGTTACAGTGTTAATTTGTCCATCAATATTTGTTCTCGGTAATCAAGAAACATTCATTTTGTAATGTTTATTATTTCTTAGTGGAATATTTTAACAAGCACTTATGTTTTAAGCAAACCTATTTATCAGCACGATCATTCTCAGTTTTCTTATGGGGAGAAAACGGGAGGCGACAACATACATATTTGCCTTTATTTTACTCTTGTGTACAGATGGGATCGATTCTCCTTCCTTCACGCTTTTCCACGAGTCGTGTTTGCTTAAAAGTTCACTGTCAACATCTGCTAATTGCCTGCAATTTCGAGACAGAATTCCTCATTTTGTTGAAAGAAATTGGTGAAGAGTTAGTAAAACATAACCCTCTTCTTGTTGAAATAAATAGTCTAGAATGATTACCCATAGAAGAGAAGTTTCAGATAGATAAGTTTTACATAAGGGGTCGGCCATAAATTACGTAACGCTTAACGCTTAAGATGAAGGTACGTGTGTGAATACTCCCCTCCCCCGCCGCCGCCCTTCATCTGTTCTTGATAAAACATTTTATTTCAATATCTTGTGTGTGAATAATTTCCGATTTGAAACCGATTTTTCACTTACATCGAATATATTGCTCATTATGATAAATGCAGATCGATTTCTATTAAGATTCGATTCAAAAGAAAAACCAACAACACAAAACAGTAATTCGTGCAAGCGTGACGTTTGGAAAATGTTAAAAAGATGTTGGAATAATTTCGTTTCATTAATTTCATTCAGTGCAATGACAACAAGACCACATAAAGGATCGCGTCATTTGCTCTTGCTGAAAATTATACAATAAACCAGTGTAAAGACAAATTCATCAATATTACATAAATGTAAATGAATAAAGGAAATTCAGTTAAGTAATGATTTTTCTCTAAAGTTTTAAAGTAATAATGTTCTTTTATAACAAGGGGAACCTCCCATAAGTACAGGCAGGGATGGATGAGGGTAGGGTGGTTTTTTTCACATACTTATAGAATTTGTATTCCACTGTCAATTTGAGCATATAATAAGAATTTCCCTATTTCCATGAAAGATAGTTTTCTTTATTAGACCTAATTTTGTCGTGAGAGCCAGAATTTTGCGAGATAAAGTCGGATAAATTAGCATAGCGATGAGGTAGAAAGTAGTTGTTTATCCCTGACGAGCGCCAACTAGCGGTCAAAAATTGAAACTGCCTCGGCACGCTATTTCAAGCCCGATGCGGAGGCCTAATATCTCGAAGGCCACGCCCTGTCATGGAAATTCCATGGGAACTATGTTTTGTCTGCTTCCCCGTTGTTTTTTTGTTTTTTTTTGTGAAAATTTTTACATTTTTCGCTTGCACAATCTCTCAATAGTTTTAAATAAAGTATTTTTTTTTCAAAATAACATATTTTCTCTACATTTTTTTCTGATTTAAATTGAAAAACAACTTCCAAAAAAACTAAATTTGAAGCAGTTAGTTTTATTGATAAAAGATTTATTCACATAATGTTTGATAATTATAAATCTTATTTACATTTTACTTGATAAATCTTAAAAAATTAATAATAAAAAAGATTATTATTATTATTGTTATTATTATTATTATTATTATTATTATTATTATTATTATTATTATTATTGTAATATTATAAAAAACAATTGCTTCATATTTTAATATAAAAATCAATAAAAAATTATTTAATTTTTTTTTTATTACAAAAAATTCTTATTGCTCAACTGCATTTGTAAATATTGGTATATACTTATTATAATTAAAATACTGTTAATCTTTTTTAACATTTTAATTTGATAAATAATTTAATTTTACCTGAAACTCGCATAAATGTGTTATTGGTTTCAGGTAAAATTAAATTATTAAAAGAAAATGACTTTAAAAGTTTGGTGTAAAAATAATCTAATTTCAACAGAGATTTCTACTCTGTACTTCAGAGCAATTGCAGACAAAATTTTTGTATACCTATCTTCATCCGTTCTTGCTACAGTAATATTTCTGTAGTAATAAAAAGACTGTTTAGTTTTACATTTTTACCTAAAAATATTTCAATTTTATCTGAAACTTCCATAGATTTTTCTTTCAAATTTTTTTTTACTCACTGCTCAGTGTTCTCCCCAGAAAATGTTATCAGATGGGTGGGAAGATAAAATGGCCGGGCGGGCAAATATTAAAAACAAATAAAATATTATGCAGTTTTTCGTGTATTCAGCCGGGCGGTCATCAAAGTCAGCCGGGCGGGGCGCCCGTTCAAAAGTGTCTGGGGAGAACCAACACCCCCTATAGAAGGGGGTGTTGGGAGAACCCTGCTGCTTATAAATAACATCTTCTATAGCAGACTTGTAAAGTGAATGCTCTGGCAAGAAGAGAGAGCTCCTTCCACAACGTAACGGGGAATGCTCTTTACCCGACTTGAGTATTTTATCGATGAAATATGAATGAAATGTGAATGAAATATTAAGTCAAGATTGATTAAAATACATGGCAAAGGTTTAAAATACATTCTACTTATCAATTTTTTTTACTTTCATTTCGTTTTTTCCAATTAATTTTGGAACTCAAATACACTGTTTTTCCATTGCAGAGTACACAGTGTCAAGTAATTCCCCTCTTTTTCACTTGAGGGCGCGACCGTCAAAGCGCAACCAATCATCCCATGTTAAAAAAGGCTTATGTCGCATCTGTCATGGATGAAAGAAACAGGATGGACGACTCCCTATACTTCCCCAGCAAGTTTGATTTCAGAGCGACATCTGGATTTTTGCATGAAAACTAGCATCTGTCGTCTGCTTAGGGAGAAGAGGAAGAGCTGTCCATAGGCTCATGGTTATTGTTGACATATTGCTAGGAGACCAGAAACAGCTGCGATTTCTTTGAAACTTATAATAAATATTTAGATCATGTGCACAGTTATGATTTAATGAAGAAATCTTTTCCATTTTCATTTTGATATCTTTTAATGTAATTTTGAATATAATTTTTAAAGCAAAACTTCATACGTATGTAATTAAATTGTTAAAAGAATCGTAAAAATTACATTTTAACTCCAAAACTTAATATTTCAATAAACTTATTCAATAAAATAATAAAAAATACTTTAATACAAAAAAATTCAAAAGAACTCAATGAAATACGTAATATTTTTGCGATAGGCGGCCATGCTTTTCTCCTCTATGCGAAGTGAAACCAAACGTTTCGGTATTTTTCACTTAAGACTCCAGAGGGCGCCAGTGAAAAAAAACTCACGCACGACTCATAGGAGTCGTCCATCCTGTTTCTTTCATCCATGCATCTGTCTACGTGTCCATACTGACATCACCTTCTAAACTACAGGCCTCACAACAGACGGTGAAAACGTCATCAATATTAGGCCCAAACAATAGCGCTCTAACAAAAGATAATTTTATCAATATAGGAATCGTCATTTTCCCTTAATATTATTATTTAAAAATATATTAGTTCCAATTTTAATTATATTTTGCAAAATATTTTTAGAACTATGTTGTTTTTGAGTGCATGAAAATTCAGGAAGGAAGAAATCATTTTTTTTATTACCTCCTTTGCTAAGAGCGCTTTTGTTTGGGCCTGATGTTGATGACGTTTTCCACGTCTGTTGTGAGGCCTGAAGTTTAGAAGGGCTGCGTTCGTTTATTGAGCGAAGAAAAAACGAGCTCTACATGAGCGCTCACTTAGCTCTTGGGGGGCGCTGCTGTAGTTTACGAACGATTTTGACGATTTCAAGGGTCTTTATCATTAGCGCTCAGGCAACATGGCTGTCATCAAGAAACTTATTTCCGAAGCGATTGCTTTTGCGTATTCGTTTTTATTCCCTGAAGACGAATAAAAAAGTTTTTTTGTGTGTTTGTGAAGTTAAATCAAGAAACCTCTTTATAATTTATACATACATAAAATATATTCCAATTTACATAATTATAAATTGATTATTATCTTTATTTTTAAAAATGAAAATTGCACAAACAAAAAAAATTGCCGAAAATTATCTGTTCTTCCCCTCTTTTGATATCTATAATCTAAGAAATAAAGGGTCTTGATATAGAAACACTAATTTCTTTTATATTTATCTGATAGAATATAAAAATGAATAAAAAAGATGGAATTGCCGTCAGTTAAAGTTAAAGCTTTCTGGTCTTTTGCTTCAGCTGCCATCTTGTTTTCGTGATCTTCTCTGTCGAGAGCGAACTGAGCGAGGATAAACTTCGCTCAGTTAGCTCGCGAGCGCTCTCGAAGAGCGAGATTTTACGAACGCCAACATTTTGGTGAGCGAAGAATTTACGAACGAATTTGTACTGAGCGCCCTCTGAGCGCTCGCTAAGCGCTCAATAAACGAACGCAGCCAAGGTGATGATACTGAGCGATCGCTTGGGAACAGTTTCCGCTTATTTGATTGGTTCTTGATGAATAGTCTCGATTCCAGACGCTTAGAAATGTCGAAACTCGTGTGAGTTTGACGTACGTTACTCACCAGTCGTGTTCGTTTTGTAGTTTGAACTGCAGAATAGCAATTTTTTGAGTGAAAATCTCACAAGTGAGATAGTATATGTGAGATGAATTGCAACACGAAAATTTCGAGAATAGGGCCCCTGATGTCATTAGGTGCTTGGGGAGATCTATTTCTTTTCAAACCAATCCTTTGAAGTTTTCGCATTTTCTTTTTCTCATGCATCATTACATTGCTTGTTCATATGTAAAAAGCATTATTTCTCTCTTGTCACACATTATTACATCAATTTTATAATTGATGCTATCACTCAAAATATGATGTTTCTTCAACAACTATTCGAAAGTTCTAATTTTCTTCTGTATCTTTTCTACATTTTCTAATAAAATAAATTAAATATAATACATCTTTGGGGGTGGGGTGAGCGCAGCGTTACGTTCGGACGTCCGTTACGGATACGTTACAAGGGGGGGGGGAGGGGGAGTTAAAAATGAGCCACTATTGCGTTACGTAATTTAGGGACGACCCCTAACATGCGTTCGATTTTTTTAAAATCAAATTTTTGTGTTTTAATATTCATATTTTACTCCAAACACCATCAGATTCTAATTGTTATTAACCCCTTTAAAAATTTAAATATCCAACCATACAAAAAATTCTCATAGGTTTCATATTAACGTTTTATATTAGGAATGGACAATTTCTCAAATATCAATCAGGCCTAAGTACAAATTAATTTTATGTATTTTTATGAAAATGCTTGTCTCTTCTAAATTAATATGTTCCTATTTTCTCAGAATCTAATTTAACCCCCCCCCCCCCACCAATTTCCTCTTTTTAGCTTGCTGCCTGTTCTCATTACTGAGAAAGGCAAGTTCTGAGAACGTAACCGAATACGCATAAGAAATGCTAAACGTTATTATTTTTTCTAAAGCAAAATACATTTGTGGAAAAAATAATAAAAAAACATGATCAATGCTATAAAAGTATCATAGAATTACAGGGTGATTCAGTCAATTTCTGACCATTTCAGTACTATGATTTATTGACCCATTAATGTTTACAAACTTAGCATTTCAGTATGATCTTTTAGACAGTTCGGAGTTTTTATTCCCGTGGAAAAGTCTTGATGATATGCTCAATGTGGCCACCACGAACGTTTTGAACTGCTCGCAGCCGAATGGTGAAGTTGTTCATAACTCTATTCAGGATTTCTGCATCCACAAGGGTGCAGCAGTCGACGATGCTTTGTCGCAGCTGGTCTAGGGTTCTTGGTGCTGTAGTGAACACACTGTCTTTAAGGAACCCCCAGAGATAAAAATCACATGGGTTTAGGTCAGGACTCGTAGGGGGCCAAAGAAAGCCATCCCCGAATCGTTCTGGAAACCTGTTTGAAATGACACGATTTCCGAATTTCTGATTGAGAAAGTCTAGCACTTCATTAGTGGTGTGAGGCCTAGCCCCATCCTGTTGAAACCATTGATGTCGAAGCGGTATACGCCTCCTTCGCAGCTCGGGAATGAAGAAGGTTTCCAACATGTTAAGGTAAGCCTGTGACGTTACGGTGCCCTCAAAAAAGAACGGACCAATGATGCCTCTTTTGGAAATCGCGCACCAAGCCATAACCTTTCGTGGATGAAGAGATGACTTATGGATCTCATGAGGGTGCTGGGAACCCCAAAAACGAACGTTGTGTTTATTAACGTCACCTGACAGATGGAAGAAGGCCTCATCTGACACCCACAGGTTGTCCACAATGTCCTGATTGGCTTCCATTTCTGCTCCAAACTCCATCGCAAATTGTTTTCGCTTCTGTCTTCCAGTGTCTGTTAGCTCCTGATAAACATGGATCTTATACGGGAACAGGTGTAATCCTTTCTCAAAATTCGCCACGTCGTGGTATACGACAGCCCTTCTTCAATGGATAGGCGGCGAATAGATTTTTTGGTAGGGGAATCGACCAACCTTGTGCGAACATTTTCGACAACTTCGGCCGTTCGAACACGAACTTCGCTCCCGCCTTTTTTCTTGCCTTTAACACATCCAGTGGCACGAAATTACTTGACAAAATACATGATTGCTTGCCTGCCTGGTGCGTCTCGACACTTATACTCCTTCCGGAACTTTCTTTGCATGGTTACAGGTGATTTTGTCTCGAAATACCATTCGACAACCTTGCATTTCTGCTCTGTTGATAAAGCGGACGCCATTTTTCAACAATACGATTTTCATGCAGAGCCGTTGCAACAATACAAACTCCAACTATTTAGAAATTCGATCTGGCGCTCATATTCTTTCAATTGTTTATCCCTAATGCAGGTCATTCGAGTGAAATGGTCAGAAATTGACTGAATCACCCTGTATAAAGATAAATATACTTTCTTTTATTCGATTTTTTAGATGGCTAAATTAATAATATTACTTTTACATACTGCCCTAATGTGGGACAGTTGACCGTAGTCATACAGGGTGTCCATAAAAGGTCTGACACATTTTATCAGTGTATTATCAAAAAACTAATAATGATAAACAGAAACGGATTTCAATATATGAAACTGTAACTGAAAAAGTTTTATTAAACCAAGTTAGTAGACCTCAACGTGTGCTCCTTGGGTCATACGGAGGATATCCAGCCGATAATCAACTGATGTTACTTGAAAATTCAACTTGCTTCTTTATTTTCTGCCTTCTAAGAGAAGCAAGAAATTAATCCTCTCGAGGAAGGTATAAGAAAGTAGCGGAAGCCCTGAGTTCCTCTATTTTTACCCTTTTATCTGCATTTCTACCCCCCCCCCCCCCAATATTTTAACATGATAATGTTGTAAGGCTGAACATCTATCTACAAAAAACGTAATATGAAAACCGACGCCAAAAAGTGTTACGGAAACAGTTTTCCATTGTTGATGCACGTTTAACCATTGTTGGCGCATGCTTGAAGCACACGCCAGAATTGAAAAGACACGTGACCATTGTTGTCTGAGCAACAGTTTTTATTAGCACACTAGCAGAGGCGTACTGAGCACATCGGTTCGGGTCTGCGCGTGCACATCGGTTCGTTAATGAGATAGTGCGCGTGGAGGATGCACGTTAATGACGATTATTGAAAGGGCAGAACGTTCTCTAAATCAAAAGAATTTTATTATTCGTACGGAGCTTATTATTTACTAGAAGAGGTACCCGGCGTTGCCCGGGATAATTACACTTGCACAAACTTTTCCTTTCATTGTTAGTCATGAGATATATATTGTTGGTCCGTGCAGAGTGTTTGTGAATTGCGTGTTGATACCATTGTTGCAAAAAATTTGTCTTGCATTGTTGGTCATGCGATATTTCTCATTAATATGCCTTGCCATAACCATGAATATCGATTTTTTATCGATAATTATTATTTTTTCGAAATCTGAGGTAGATAGTGACCTTCCTCATGCTTTAAAGGTCATGTATGCGAAATTTTATCAAGATCGGAATAAAACTGTAGA
>JAHWFO010016894.1:938025-975765 GCA_023313115.1 Rhysida immarginata
ACTGTAGATTTGTATAAAAAACGTACACACAGATCCACAGACCCACACACAGACCCACAGACCCACAGACGCACAGACCCACAAACATCCTTCTTTATATATATAGAAGATTACGAAAACTTGAAAACGAATTAACTTTTTTACACTCTGTTTTAACCAATCCATTACTATGGGACAGAGTACGTACAAGTACGAACGTGAGATAGCCGGAATAGATACGTGCTCTAATGGCACGTGCTCTAATGGTACCATTATGATACCCCCTTAACAATTTCCTATAACCAGATATGGCATGTAATATATCATACAAATCCTCACGACTTCTCATGAACGAATATATAAAAAAAATAGTGATAGCAGATATTGATCTAGTGGCACGTGCACGTGTATTTCTCATGAATGAATATAACACATAAATAACGTTAGTGTGAATTGTTTAGTAGTACGTGTTTTAATGGTACCAAATGGTACTGTTGAAACATTCAATGCTAAGATACGGCATGTAATATATCAAACAACTCGTAACAATGTGTCATGAGTGACTATATAACGAGCAAATAATGATACTGACAGTTCGTTTAGTAGCACGTGTTCTAATAGTACCATTTGATACCATTAGTTACTGTCTGAACTTTTAATGCTAAGATATGGCATGCCGTATATAAAACAACTCGTAACAACGTGTTATGAGTGAATATAACGCGTAAATAATGATAGTCGGAATTGTTTTAATCGTACATGTTTTAATCGTGCTATATGTTACCTTTGGAAACAGTCAGTGCTAAGATATGGCGTGTAATATATCAACTAACTCCTTACGAGTTGTTAGACCTATTGTTATCCATAGCTTATTTGTATCAAGAGCATATTGCTGTTATTCTTAATAGTATCTAAAACTAAATGCTGTGAGACATATTGTTAATTAGTAGTAATTAATCGCTTGCTTCAATATTAGATAGTAACATAGAAACACTTTAGCAATTGAATATGAAAAAATAATATATGCTTACACATAATCTTCACTAATTGAGCCTTACTTCCTTTAACATTATGTGAGAATGCCTACAAATTAAAAAAAAATTATTTGTTCAACTATATAAAGAATAACTTCACTCTCCATTTAACCTTTCAGTTCTTCAAGTTTATTTGTTTAAATTCTCTCTATACATTTGTTTACATAAATAGTAATTTACAATTTAGTTTTCATATTCATATATTTTTTCTAAAGTGTTTTAAAATGTTGGTTAATTCTATATAACCATGTACCGGGTGTCCCAAAAATGACTGATGGGTTTTGAAAATCAATAAAAAAAAAGACGGAATGCGATAGATATGTATCGTTTGCAGCCTTATGCTTAGGAAATCAGGGAATTTTATCCCACCAAATTTCAAATTTAGTTAACATTTTCACCCACAGGTGGCGCTGAAAACTATGAAAAAATAAAAACCGATATGAAAATGTTGTAAGGACTGTTGCAAAAAACTAAACAATGACATTTTCAATGTAACCCCCATTTGAAAAAACCATTTTGGTAGAGCGGACTTGCAATCTCAACAGGACACGTTATCAGCTTGTTACAGATCGCCTGCAGCGCCATCTCTTGGTAGAAATGTTAACTAAATTTGAAATTTGGTGGGATAAAATTCCCTGATTTCCTAAGCATAAGGCTGCAAACGATACAGCTATCGTTTCCGTCTTTTATTGATTTTCAAAATCCATCAGTCATTTTTGGGACACCCGGTATGATGCTATAACACGAAAATGTGCTCCCTTTATCCGCTTTGGCGGTAAAATCATTCTTGTTTAAATCTTTATTACAGCGATATTATGAAATATATTAATGTGTGGCAACAGATAGCGCAACTATGCTTCGCTCTCTTACCTAGCCAAGTAATGGCCTACTGTTTTGTTTTCAGCGTTTGGAATGAAGACTAATGAATCCTAGTGTATTGGAATAAACTCATTTCCATTACAATAAATATATTTTATATTTCACAATTTAATTCATAATTTATTATTTTGAAACATTTAGATCTTTTGATGGTTTTTGAAGTCTTCAACTTATCTATAATTTACGCCCTGGTTACATAATTTCTATGTACTTTGAAGTGCTTAATTTATTTCTACAAATTCCGTCCTCTCTATAGTTAAAAATAACTTTCCGGCTAAAAAGAGCGTTACGGGTGAATAATTTTAATTTTTCGTCATACAAAATACACTTTTTAAGATTTTAGACACTGCAAAAAGCTTACACGTGCCGTGTTTGTTGTCCCGCATTCGATTGTGACCACAGACGCGAGTAAGGAGACAAACCTTCAGTATAGACACTATGTTTACTCGACATTTCGAGAGACTCGATACTCGTGCTTATATTTCATACTTCAGTTATTCTAAGCCCTTATTCAGTATTACCGATGTACATGATTCTGTAGACTCGTCCATTGATAAATAAATAAGAGGTTTATGTACTGTATAAAATAATTATTTATTTGTTGCATCTAAAAACATTATCATGATTCAATGTTTCGGGTTGCAGATTCGAAACTAAGTCATTTTATAATAGAAAATTTGATTTTCTCGAACGTAGTATTTAGAAAATGTAAAAGAGCTCTATCTTCTTTCGTTTCTCATCATTTTCGAGCGAATGATTCAAGTTATTTAAGATATACAGCGTTGTAAAAACCACAATAAATTCCATTACTCGTTTTACAATATGCTAATTAATTTTCTTTGTAAATATTTTTTAGTATGTATAGTGCAAATTAAGCTTTAAAATACAGAGAACATGATTACATGATACACTTATGATTATCTTAGAAATAAATGCGGTAAATTAATTACAATCTGATCAAGACTCCACTATGTAAGTGTGAAGAAGCCCCGACGGCGCGAGAATCGGCCTCGAGTTTGTATGCGGTAATGAATAGACGATCCATCTTTTTAAATTTGAGATGTGCGCTGAGGTGAATAGAAATCCTAAATCAAATATCCAAACAAACAGTGGATACCCAACGTACTTTCAAACTGCCATGCTCGTTCGCTTAATGCACCTCACGGCTAATCGTGAGGCGAATGAAGCAAGCGTTGGGATCTCACCGCTTACTGAATGGAGGCTAAACTCAGTTCGTGCTAAATTCTGAAAGCTTAGAGGCAAAGAGGAGCGATATAGCAAGCGACTCCATTTTCCTCGATCCCGCAAGCAGAATAAGTTAATTCAGGGGTAAATTGACGGCTCCAAGCCGAATATCGTGTTTTTTAGGAAGCCACCACTTTCTTCAAAAGGACCAAAAAATAAAATTAAAATTTCCCATTCTCTACAGTGCATGATTGTGTTTTCCTGCCGGGCTGAGTTGAGTTACCATGCTCGGTCTTCATTTTACAAGGACATTCCGTATTTTTAAAGTCAAAAGCAGGGTGCCATCGACTGAGAAAGATCTGACAAAACTGTCAATGACTGAGTAGCTTGAAGAGCAGTAAGGATACGATATCTCATCAATATTAGAAAAGATATTCAAACAAATATTCAGTCTTTCCGTTATCGAATGCATTCGTCAACATCAGGCAAAAAGAATGACTTTGTCACAAGAATAAATGAGAGCAAAACTTTCTATAGTGCATATAGCGAAAAGCGGGACCGCATTAATAGCCGCGAAGGCAATACATAGGAAAACAAACAGAACCATGGAGAAAAAGGAGCTAGCACATGGGAGAAAAAGGAGCTAGCACAGAGTTATTCTCTCAGTCCGACTGCTTACAATGTAAAAGCCTAAATTTTTGTGTTAAAATAATTAGCTTCCTTTATGTTATGAAAAAAAATCCTCTTCATTCATTAAATGCTCAATCGTTAACGTTACTCCTTCATTCTGGAAATGATAATTATAATTCGATGCCAAAGTTGTTAAAAAATATAACAAAAAATAAAAAGGCCAAATTTGAGAGTCTTCTTTTCGGTTTAATGGGGGAAACTTCACCTAGATAAACAATTCCCGTTTTTCGTTTTTTATATGTTTGCTTTTATAAAAATAACGATATTCGTTCTAAATAATAAACAAGCCTCCTAATGTCAAGGAAGATTCACTAAAGATGAAATACAGAATGCAGCGTCGGAAGAGTCGAACAGAGGAAGAAAGAGCTGACAGTGAAAGCAGGACCCACTCTTCCTGATCAACCTTTTTCTTGCAAAGACCAGGAAGTACGCCATAGCTCTTGCTGTGACATCTTCTGCCATTGCAGCAACATTTCTTACTGGAAGCGGAATTTTTAGGATTCCTTTGAACTTGGCTGAAACAGATTCTGCAATATGCAACATTTCAAGGAATTCAACCATGGCCAAGATTTTGCAACAAACACGGCTCATTTTCTAGGATGACTGCATCATGTCACATGTTCACAAGACTTTGAAAGACATCAACGACAGTGACTGTGGTACTTGCAGAAGACTTTCGACAGATCCTTCTCGTAATCCCAAAAGGCACAAAGACTGATGAGCTGAATGCTTCTTTGAAACCTCCATTCGATGGCAGCATGTTCAGAAACTGGAACTGAAGACGAACATGAGAGCCCGTCCGTTTGGAGATTTAAAAGCTGAGCACTTTTCACAGCACCTGCTTGCCTTTGGCAGCGGAAGATTGCCTTTGTACAAACAGCTCGAAACCATTAACTGTCACGTGGACAGATGGTTGGCACAATAGATGAGCTTAAGGCAAAAGTCTTTTCCAATATGAACAACAACTACAAAGACTCTATCTAGTTGTGTGAATGTGTGCGATTTTGGAGGATGTTGAAAAAATCAATCCGGATCTGCTAAAAATGTTGCCTGAAACAGCAAGTTCGTTCCGTTCAATTGACACTGTTGTCAATCAGGATGAAGTTGTAGAGTTTCCAACTGAGTTTCTAAACTTTGTCCTGCCACCTGGAATGCCACCGCACAACCTTATCCTTAAAGAAGGAGCTCCAGTCATGCTGTTGAGAAACTTGTACCCTCCATGATTTGCAATGAAACAAGGTTAGTCATCAAAAGCCGCATGAAGCCTCGTGTTATCGAGGCTATGATCATCACTGGGAAGTACAAAAATAAAATTGTGTTCATTCCAAGATTTCTACTGATTCCATCAGACACATATTTGCCATTTCAGTTCAAGAGACCGCAATTTCCTCTTAAGCTCAGTTTAGCTACGTCAATCAACAAGTCTCAGTGACAATCTCTTAAGGTTGTTTAACTTGATCTAAAGTCTCCTTGCTTTTCCCATGGTCAGGTGTATGGTGGTTGAAAGGTTTCTCGAAGAACATTGTTTACTTGGAAGCTTTGCGTTAACTAATTCCATGTTTTGTGTTGATTTGTATGTACCTTATATTTTTTGCTTTGTTCAACAGAATAATCTCTTTAAACTAAAAACTATCCTTGACAATTTTTTCAGCCTACACTGTTTAGTTTATAGCTTTTTTTATTATCAAAACCCGAGCAATACCGGGTATTAAGGCTAGTTGTTCATAAGCTCCGATGAATTGCTGAGCGTTTGATGATTTGCAGTGCGATGGCCTCGAGTTTTCTGCTACATTCGAGTTTCCATTTGCTGTTTTGTTTCGTTTTGAAGTAAGACTAATTGACATGATAAGGCTTTTAATTATTGAACAATTTAAAAGCTTTTATACCTCCAAACACAAACATTTCCGTTGTAAGTATCCTGCAAAGCTCGTTTGTAATCCATGCGGCGATGTCCACAGGCTTCCTTGGAATCTAGCGGAGGCCATTTTGAGCATTTGCTATAGCAAGGGTGGTGATCAGACAGAACGGGACATGACAAAACGGGACAAGACAGAACGGGACAGACAAAACGGGAAAGGACGGAACGGGACGGTGACAAAAACGGACAATGACACAACGGGACATAGGCAAAACGGGACATAGACAAAACGGGACAGAATCATGATGTTTCAAATCAGGAGCATAGATGATGCTAGAGCCTGTGTTATAAAATACTTTATTGATGTGTCATTTTTAGAATTGAATGCTAAAATAGGAATTATTGATATTAAATTTAGCTCTAATCCTATTCAGATTGTAAATCATATAGAGGAGGTAACTGCAATTAGTGTTCCCGCAATTAATGTAAGAGTGAATGTTAATATAATACGTATTTGAGAAGGTAGAACCTATGAGTGGGGTATGAACCCAATAGCTTAAAAGTTAGCTTATCTTAGTATGATATAGTGTACGGGGCACGCAAGATTTTGAATCCTGAGGATTAGTTTGAATCTGAATATTATAACAAAATAATAAAATGCATAAATTATTTTATCGAAATAATCCTTTAATCAGGCATTTTGTTTTTCAAAAGTTTCAATATATGAAAGTTTGAATGTAAATAATTTTTCAATGTTGATTAAATTATCTCATTTTGAATAATTAATGACTTATAATTATATTAAACGCTTGTCCTGGTCAAAATGTATGTAGTATGAGGGATGTAGAAGAGTATACTCATTTTATAAATACTTACAAGACGGTAAGGTCAATTGACATTTGACAATATTGAGACATGGATTTGATTGTATTTGTATATTTAAAGATGTAATTACGCCAACTATACGTGACGGGAGAGCTCACGCCATCCGGTGGCTCATCGTGTCATGTTAGTCATCCGGGAGGAGTCCCAAAAAAGCTAAGGGGACCTCTGTGCTATCAGAAACCAGATAGCAACCTCAGGGGATCTATTTATACTAGTCATCGGCTATATGTGACTAAGTCCTTTCCTTGCCATGAAGGGTAACTGTCCCCTGATATCTTCTTCAGTTTAAGTGCACATTTAGTGAAAATACTTAAGAATATGCTCCTGATATTCTTAAGTTTATATAAATTTTATAAACTTTCGTGGAATGTTTTCGTGTGGTGCTGAATCGATGGAACGAAATATCGATGATTTTGTGTGACGATGAATCGATGATTTGAAACATCATGATTCTGTCCCGTTTTGTCTATGTCCCGTTTTGCCTATGTCCCGTTGTGTCATTGTCCGTTTTTGTCACCGTCCCGTTTTGTCATTGTCCCTTTTTGTCACCGTCCCGTTCTGTCCTTTCCCGTTTTGTCTGTCCCGTTCTGTCTTGTCCCGTTTTGTCATGTCCCGTTGTGTCAGGGAACCAGCAAGGGTATTGTCTTGTTAAACCGTAAAAATAATTCACAGAGTTTGCAACTCCTATGCGCTTTAACGTTAATTTCATTTACTGGAAGGTATCTTTACACTGTTTTAACTCTAGAAAGAGCCGTTTTCGACCCAATGTTCATGTAAAATTTCCTGACTGTTTTGGTCCCTGAAACATATCCTAAAAATTTGTACAGATCATTCAGAAACACACTGTACATATTGCACTTGTTCAATATAACACATACAGTATAGGCTGTAATTGCTTTTCGAGATGCATTCTCTTATTAGTCTCTTATAAAGCAGAGTAGCATCCTCTCTTTCCTAGTATGTCCAGTTAAATAACAAACTCTAGAGAATGAAGACAATTGTAACGTCTTCATTTTATTTCTTCTAAGAGCTGCATAGTGAGAAAAATGTTCTTTCAAAACATTATGTAAAATGTAGTTGATAAGGATGAACACATTGCGCTTATTGGCAATGCTCCTGTTATTTTGCACAAGAAAAGTCTTTACTCTGTTCAAATGCTAAGTAATTAATTTCATTTTTTTAAATAAAATGTCAGTCTTAAACGACAAGAATTGAAATTTAATTCTCTGGTTTTTATTTTATATTTTTATTTCTTTATTTCGGGTTACTCACTTTGAGCATGACGCTTTTGAAAAATAGATCGTGTTTCAACGAATATGTTTTTTTCTGAACTACACGCTGAGCTGAAGACTTGAATGCCCTGCAGGATATGGTAGAGAGCACCTTACAACATGACAAGAATACAGACATCAAGGTAGAGTTTTCACACTCTAAGGTGAAATGGAAGAGTTCACTTTATCGCGCTCAATAGTTAGGGATAGGTAGGGAAAATCTTTTAAAAATGCTCTAATTTTCCTAAATCCTGGCACTTCAACAATAGGCTGTAATGAGCGATTACGAACAGCCTTGAGTCAAAAAAGCACCTCACAGATCGCGCATGAGGGTATAAAGTATACTATCTCTATGACGTCCCTACCTATTGAGCGCGATAAAGTGAATTCTTCCATTTCATCTTACAATGTGAGATCTCTATCCTTTGGGAAGTGACTCAACATCGTCACATAAAACATGAATGGTGAATCTGAAGACATATAAAGCCTACGCCTCTCTCATGCCGTTTAACAAAATGAGCTTTGCTGGCCATAATTATTAAACCGCTAATAATAAAACCGGAATAAAACTAATGTAAAACTAAACTAAAACTGAAAATAGGATGGGTGAAAATGAAAAGAAAATTTAAAGTTAAAAATTGGAAATTAGAATTATTTTTAGAGATTTTTTTATTTCGTTAGAGAATATATAAAAATGACATTTTTATATTCATTGCTTTTGAAAAAAAACCGCTATTAGATCTCCAGATTAAAGAAATCTGCCAGATATTTGTGCAAGATCAATAACATCCACATAAAAAATCTTCCGATACATTTGTCTACATGCCTTTGATTTCTGTATATATCGTAGAGAAAAAAATTGTAGTTTGCTTTAAAATGTAACATTACCGCATATTTTTTTCCTGCGTGGCTCAACCTATTAATGGAAAAAACGGGAGAAAGAAATTACTTGTCGAAGATATGTCTTTGGGTGCCTGTGTTTCTCTTACAATGAATACACATTTTAAAATATAACAGCAAACGAAGAAACATAATTTTTATTAACATATTTTTATTATAATTTTTTATAAGACTTAGGAATTGTAAGAACCTTCTCAAGTGTTTATTTTTTTGTTTCATTAGGCAAGTGCCATTGAAACATGGGTAGGAGATAAAAGTGTTTGGTTTTTTTTCCTGGTTTATCTATGAATATATAATTTTCTGTATGCATGTATGTCTATATATCTGTTCGTTATGCATTCCAAAATGGTTAGACTAATCTTGATGAAATTTTGCATTGTAATTCAGGTTGACCCTGGGAAGGTTTTAGCCAGGTCAACTTGATCAGAGATCAAGATCATGGTATCATCCCCCCCCCCCACCCAATCTCTCTTTTTTAAGGGGGAAGTTGATACCATGACCTTTTGAAAATAGATAGATAGATAAATAGATAGAAGAAGATAGATAGATGTTGCTGAAAATGATCCAAAGCTACTCGATTATCAAAGAGCTGCTTACACTAGGGTAATTGATGCTGTCGGAAGACAGAATAGAAAACTTTTCTTTCTTGATGTGCCTGCAGGCACAGTAAAAAACCTTCCTGATCAACCTTCTTCTTGCAAGCACCAGGCAACACCATAGCTCTTGCTGTGGCATCTTCTGGCCTTGCAGCAACATTTCATACTGGAGGCCGGAGTGGATATTTAGCTTTTAAGACTCCTTTGAACTTGGCCAAAAAAGATTGTTAAATGTGCAGCATTTCAAGGAATTCAACCATGGCCAAAGTTTTGCAAAAAAAATACGGCTCATTTTCTGGGAAGAGTGGACCATGTCACAATATGTTGACAGGACTTTGAAGGACATCAGACGCAGTGACTGTGTTACATGCAGGAGACTTCCGACAGACCATTCCCGTCATCCCAAAGAGCTCAAAGGCTGATAAGCTGAATGCTTCTTTGAAGACCTCCATTCTATGGCAACATGCTCAGAAACTGGAACTGAAGACCAACAAGAGAGCCCGTCTGTTTGGAGATTTAACAGCTGCGGAAAATTGCCTTTGTGCCACCAGCTCAAATGCATCAATTCCCATGTGGATAGATGATTGGAACAATAGATGAGCTCAAGGCAAGAGTCTTTTCTAAGTTAACTTACACCACCCTCAACATTTGGTTCAACAGGCAATGCTTATATTTAAAGGTAATTCCCACCTACGCTATCATACGTATCCGTGATCGTTCTACCCCGGCTCTTCCCACCAAAAAGTTCGCGGAAAGAAGGAGGATCATAACAAGAACAACAACTACAAAGACTCCACCTGGTTGTGTGAATGTGCGATTTTGGCTCCAGAAATTGATGTAGTTGAAAAAATCAATCCGAAGCTGCTAAAAATGTTGTTTGAAACAGCAAGTTCTTTCCAATCTATTTAAACTGTTGTCAATCAGGATGAAGCTGGAGAGTTTCCAACTGAGTTTCTAAACTCTGTCCAGCCACCTGGAATGCCACCGCACAACCTTATTCTCAAAAAGGAGCTCCAGTCATACTGCTCCAGTTTTTACAAGGTTTTTTTAAATGTAATTGTCGGTAAGATTCATGTTTGCGTTGGGATAAACAAATAAAAGGGTCTATGGTACAACAAAATATTTTTAATAAAGTCGATACGCGTTTCGGTTACGAAACCGTTATCAGTATTCGACTGATTAAAAAATAATACGTTGGATCATAGACCCTTTTATCTTGCTTTTATTAAACTTGACTTTTCTGCTTATTTGTTTGGGTTAAATCTTTTATTCAATTTTTCGTCTGTTGCCCGTCATTCAAACGATTCCAAATCTGCACACGCAATTCAAATTTTTAAAAAGAATTAAAACTTATTTTCATTTAATCAAAAGTTTTAAAAATTACTACATTTTTTTCTTACTAGATTTTATTTCTAAGTATTCAATGCAAACTATTTTTAACCTTTTCTTCCGGATATGTTGTTCTGAAATTAAACAGATTCAAATAATATTTGAAATATGCGAAAAAAATATTCGGATGTACTCCAATTAAACTGTATTTTGCAATACAAAGAATTTCAATATGATAAAGAGAAGCTCTTATTCAAAAACTGACACAGAAATGCTTTTGTTTCTGTTTCGTACTGAAAGATGACTGCCTTGCAGTAGAAATGTGCATCTGATATGTGTAATAAAAATACATATGTGGAGGTCGCTTCTTTCCATCAACTTTATCAACTAGTATATTTTATTTAATTATAAATTTATCAAAAATATGCAAATGTATTTTTAAAACTGCTTCAACACAACTTAATATAAGATAAAAGATAGTTTTATAAGAGAACACAATTTAATTTTATTTGCGCCACCTTTGTCTTCGCTGAAATGAGCAATTTGTTGCTTTCTTTTCATTTCAGCTTTAAAGATGAATTCGAGTGAAGAAAAAAATAAATAAACTTTAATCTCTCAAAGGATTTCTTAAAGATGTTTCAGTGGAAAAATTTTGTGGTTTCATTTTTTTACAGCATGTTCTAATTGAATTTGATAGAAACATTAATGATTTGCAAAACAAAGGTTTTTCACGGGAATTGAATCTACGCAGCTGTTTCGTTGACTTTGCTTTTTAGAATGTACGAACTCTGTGGTGGTAATTAAATGGTCTCGTTGGAATACGGTTGAATTAATTAAACAAATTTCCTCTAATGCATTATTTATAATTTAAATTTTCAAAGAACATCTGAAGGGAATTGAGAATTAGTTGTTTTGTTTTTCTTGTGGTTCTTTTGCTTGAAAGTTGTATGAAATAAACAATACTAATTGATCAGAATATTGAAAGCTTTTAATGATTTTTCGATTAAAAAATGGATGGAAAAATTCTGCGACCTGGATTCGAACCAGGAACCTCGACTATCATGGCCGACGCCTCTATCCTGGTTCGAATCCAGGTCGCAGAATTTTTCCTACCATTTTTCAATCGAAAAATCATTACCTATGCTTGGAGAGCATCTCCAGTTTATAATCATTATTATTTACTTGAAAGCTTTTATTATTTGATAATTTAAGTTGCTCATCAACAAAGAAAACTTATTTGACATTGTAATTTAATAATTTAATTACATCGTAAAATATTTTTGATTTCGTGATGAAAATAGCTGCACGAACAATTTATATTCAGAAGAGAGAAATGCGTAAAATTTTTGAAATAGAAAACAGTTTCGATTTTTTTTTATAAATCTCATTTATTTGCTTTCTTATTTACTGCTTAGGAAATCATACTGATAGGTATTAAACAGAGTTTAGAACGTTACTTTTTCTAGGATTTCCAAATATTTGATACCTTTAAACATTTTTCTTCCTTTTTGTTTATCTTTTTGTGTGCTCCAGAATTCTCTCTTTCCAATTAAAGCAATTAATCTCGTAGATTTTTTTCACAAGACACTGCAAATTCGAACTGTAATTACATTTAAATATTTACAGAATTGTTTAAGTCCAACATACAGGTGGCTACGAGCCACTTTAGCGTTGACGTGTTGGTAAGCATTAAATTCGCTTAATTGAAAGAGAATTCATTAACTCGGCAAATAAACTGGGTAAATTTGTCCATAAAACATTTCGATGGCGACTGGACCAACCAATATGAAAGTTGATAATGGTAGCGGGAAAAAGGATGCAACTCATTTGTAAACTTTCTAAATTCTGAATCTACAAATTATCTTCAAATATTTTATATCAATTGACCTTTATCATAAACTCTCGTTCTCACACACTTGCTTAGCATTCGTAGCCTTGACTACCCATGTGACCACATAAAAAATGGCGTCCCTTGGTCGTGTTGTAAGCATTTGTGATTTGAGTAAAATTCACTTTTTTTACATTTTTCATAGGTTTTTACTACTTTAAAGATTTTTATTATTATCTTTATTAATTTAACATACATTATTAACCTGAAATTTGCAAAATATAATGATTTAAATGTTTACTGATAACCTTTCATAATTTTAATTTCATATTCATTTCCAAATTACCTAGAAAATTATTTTCTAATGATGTTTATTTCTTTCTCCTCACTCTGACAATTGGGAATACAGCAATATTTAACCATAGCAAGAAAAATTTTAAACAACAACAAACCGGCTCGGTGGCCGAGAGCGTTGAGGCGCAGGTCTTTCCGCTCTCGTAACCAGCGAGTTGCGGGTTCGAATCCCGCCAAGGGCATGGATGTTTGTGTTTGTCTATTTTCATCATCATCCTTTCATCCCATACGGCTAGTCTCCTGGAAGAGGGAGATGCGAGCTGGAAATCATCAAATCTAAACAAAAACAATTAAAACTTTCACTTAAGATATAGTCAACAAATGCCGTTAACACGTCCAGTGTCCGCCATTTGCATTTTGTAAAAAAATCAGTGACGTTTAGTGGCAACCAATCACAATACAGGGGATAAAGGTCAATTGTTTAATATAAAAACAATTCTGTAACGATATGAATAGAAAGAAAGTGCCTCTTTGTATAAATTGAGAATTTAAGTTTGGTGATATTTTTCTCTCTTTCCTTTAAATGTTTATATAAAATTAATTTTTATTACCGCACTGAGTGAACAAAACATTAGCGATATTTTCTTGCAGCGTGTTGATTCTCTTTTTGTACGAATGACTGTCTTGGCATTGGACAGTCGAAATAATTTTGAATGCTGTATAAGCCGGGCTGTTCAACATTAGGATGGCTACGCCTAGAGGTTAGCCCTAATTTGGCTCTGTGTTATTGAAACAGAGTGCCAAATGCAGAATACGCGAAAGCTATAAAGTGGTATAAGTGGTAAACCAGTACTATTTAATAGCTTGCAGCGTTTAAGGATCTCTTTAATAGCATTTTAGTGTGTCACATGAAAATGCTCATCAAACTTTCATAGAGCGAAATGTTTAATGAATCCAAATACATTGAAGATGGGAGTCATCAGATCACACGGACCTGCACCATTCTTCAGAAGTCCTGCTTTGATGATGCCGACACCAGACAAGATGCAATGTCTGATTGACAGTCAATCAACATGTATAGGGCGTCGGATCCTATAGCTTACAGTATGCAGCATACTATCTGGAATGCCCTGTACACTCAAGTTTGCGCATTAAGACATTTAAGCTTAATGTTTCATTTATAACATTTAACATTATATCAGGTCGTTGCATATAAATGTCGGATTTCGTGGTGGGTTCCGTGCTTCAGTACGGTTCCACGTTTAGTAGCAAGAACCCATAACAAAGTGGTACATTCCCAGAGGTAAACCTATCAGCGGCCAGCTGCCTGAAATTTGCATGTCTGCAATGATATTTATAAGGGTCGTACAAATGAAAACAAAAATTGTGTGGGAAAAAAGACGACGTGTAGGATCGTAAGTTTTTGTTTTCAACAATTGCGAAACCCCACGTGCAAATTGAACAATAGGTTGCAAGTGTTGCATCACGTGAGAAAGAACGATAGCTCGCGCTTCGAAGCTCTGCGAGTGATCGCTTCGTCCAAATACGCAATCGCAAACAAATCAAAGTCAAATCGCGAAAACATCAAAAGCAATCGCAAACAGCACGGGGAAGGTGATGTTGACCGTGTTTTTTGATCGCAAAGGCCCAATTTTACTAGGCTTTTTTGAAAAAGGCACCACAGTTAGCGTAGCATGATATGGAGAAACATTGAAGGCACTGCGCGCGGCCATCAAATGCAAGCGTCCTGGACATCTTACAGAAGGAGTGCTTCTTTTTCACGACAATGAAAGCAACGGTAGACCTCATCAAAAAGTTCAACTTGGAAGCAATGCAGCATCCACCTTACAGCCCTGACTTATCCCCATGTGACTTTCGCGTGTTTGGGGATCTCAAGAAACATCTGAAAGGCCAAAGATTTCAGTCGGACGATGAAGTGAAGGAAGAGGTTTTGGAATGGTTCCACACGCAACCGAAAGACTTTTTCTATAAAGGAATTACACGCCTTGTTACACAGTGGGATAAATGCCTTAACGCATTTGGAGAGTATTTTTAAATTCCTTGTATACACTTTGGATAAAATAAATAATTTTCGTTTTCATTTGTACGATCCTTATAATAGCGTTTGAACACAAGCGAAGATAGTCATGACTTCATACGAATTACGTGTGATAATGCATTACGAGTTCAGGTTGAATCACACTGCATCCAATGCATCTCGAAACATCAATACTGTCCAACGTTGGTTCCGAAAATTTCGGGCGGGAGTGATGGGCCTGGCAAATGAGCCACGCGGCAGACCGCCCAACGTGTTGAATGACGCTGATCTAAAGCGATCTGTGTAAGAGGACCCGTCCAAAAACTGTTCGGGACCTTGCAGGGAAGCATGCTGTATCAGCGTCGACTGTCAGTAGACACCTTAGGACCATCGGCATGGTGAAAAATCAGGACAAATGGGTCCCACATGAACTTACGGAAATGTTTGATGGAAAATCCGTAGTGTAGTGCATTGCAGCTTCCTGCAGTAGGGGGAGACGATCACCGCTGCGATATACTGTCGTGAACTGCATCGTATGCACACAAAACTGTGTCAGCAATAACCTGTACTTGTGCATCGCAAATGCGTCCTTCTGCTGCATGACAACGCGCGTCCGCACGTTTCACGAACGACCGTGCAGGCGCTGCAGGCTCTGGGCTACGAGGTTCTTCCACACCCCCCGTACTCTCCGGACCTCTCCCCTACCGACTACCATCTTTTCCAGAGCCTGGACAATTTTCTCCGGAGGAAAACATTCCTAACCCAAGCAGACGTCGAAAACACATTCCGGGAGTTTATTGAGTCCCGTGACCATGGATTCTATCGGAGAGGGCTCGAGAAGCTGCCAAATCGTTAGCAACAATGTTTGGATTGCAATGGGGGTTATTTCGAATAGCACGTGTGAAGGTGTCCTTTCTAGAAGGCCATTAAAGATGACCTCTGCAATCCGACATTTGATATGCAACGACCTGATATGTCCGGCTAAAATGTTTAAGTCGGATATTCCTGGACATAACCGGAAGAAATTGGAATCGCTGGGCAAATCCAGCATACTGTATTTGCTTAATTTTGACATTTGTCTGGGTTATATCGTGAAATGCTATAGAATATTTGGTATTTAAAGTACATTTTTTTTCTTGAAATTTCAATTTCAAACCAATCATATTTCACGTAGGCGCTTTTGAACATATCTGCCCAAGAAACTGGAAACATCGATTTGTCCGGGCAATTACTGTATATGCCCGAACCAGTCAAGCGCTGACCAAAATCCGAAAGCGATTCCAGATACAGGTGCGCCATTCCTGGATGTACCCTCCTTTCGAACTTGGCAGGCAAGAAATGTACATTTTATCCTCACCCAATTATTTATCTGTTTCAAGTGGAGGCAGAGCTTGATTTCTCTCAAAGACTCAGGCAGTATGTTTGAAAGTTCTTCTAAATATTGCTGGAAAACTAAAATGAATGCCGATAAATCAATTTTTTAATGCAACATAAAAGTAAAATCTTTAATTCTAATGTGAGTCTAATATTGTAACATTAAAATGTAAAGGATTTCAGAGGTTTGGAAATAAGAAAATAAGATTATTAAATTGGAATTCCTTAGTATTGCTTCTAGCAATGTGTATTAAAGTTTGGTTACAATGATAAAGTAGAATGACTGGATTAAGGTAGAAGCAAAATAAACAGCAAAGGTGTACATAAACCTCAATTTAATGATCTTACCTTCCTCATCTATAAGATGTTCCACGCTAAGAGAAAACTCGCCACCACCATCCAGAACATCTGGTTCAACGGTACCTGTCTCCGTGAACACCTCGAACCGAAGTACACCCGTAACAAGTCGGCCGCGGAAACTTAAGCTGCGAAATCTACTGCTATTCGAACTTGGGTAATTCGTGCCCCTTCCATATATTCCAAGAAGCAAAGCTTTAAGGAAGACGTCTTTAGATTTCGCCTAAAAGTCTCATCAATTATCCCTCCGGGTATTCTTATACCGCTAATTGATAATGATGAAGTCAGGCTAAACTCATTTCTAATCTTATGCCAGAAACTCAATGACCTCCGTCGCCCACTTCTACACTGTTCCACAAGATTTTAAACTTCCATGCCAACCTTGTTAACCTCACCTCGATCCATTTCTCTGATGATAAAGAACTTCTCTTGGACAAAGATTTGAAACACATCATCCATAAGAAGCCTACTCAAGCAAATCTCCACTCCACCATCTCGGACACCGAATGTGCTATATCCTTCTTGCCTCCAAATGATCGCCCTCCAGCTCGTGCCATGCCGGATATCTCATGAAAAAATTCTATCATGATGCTATAGCCTCCAGCCTACCTCGATAACAAGTCACCGATTTTATCGCGCTGCCTTATCCGTGAAAAAGAAGCTATCTGACAGCGATGCCCTAATTGTCAAAACTGACAAAGGAAACGTGTCCGTCATCTGTATTGCTCTGTCTGTATCTCCAAGGTTTTGCGATTTCCTTTCTTTTAATAACTCTTATCCTCTTGTGTTCCGATCCCACCCCTAAATATCATAGAACAATTATCTCGGTTACTATAGAACTCCATAAGCCTGATATGCCCATATGGTGTTGCTAAATCTCTCTCATCTTCAACCTTAATCTCTTACCCAATGCTTACAATGTTCAGAACTCGCTTGCCCTCACAGATAAGCGTTCCTCTTACCACATTAATGATTTTCATTCCCTTATGTCACTTGACACCACTAATTTATACTCTAACGTCCCTGTCCCGGACACACTTTCCATCCTTGAACACATCCTGTTTCCCTCTTCCTTCCCCACGTCTGATTCCGTAGACCTCCTCGCTATTCTTTCCGTGATTTCTATCCAAAATTATTTCTCATTCAATAATTCCTTCTACTCCCAACCTTGTGGCCTAGGAATGAGGTTCCCCCTTAGCTGCTTCCTTTCCGAGGTCTTCTATAACACCTTGAACTCACCTTTGTTTTCCCACTTCTCTCTAGCCTACAATCGCTATGTTGATGATATCGTAATTGTCTTCGATTCACGCTCCACCTCACCCGCTGCTATCTCTAACATCTTTAATTCTTTCTTCCCCCAAATCATATTCACTTTTAAAGCCGAAGTTACCAAATCTATCCCTTTCCTCGATCTTCTCATCACTAATGACCACCTCAAACACCGTTTAACTTTCTTGGATACCGTAAACCACCACATCCTCTAATCTAATCCAATATACTTCATAAGCATGCCTCCCTCTGCTTCCTATACTTCTCAAGCTGCCCTTCGTCCCTCTTTACGTGCCTCTGAATTCCGCATTATCCACTCCCTCGCCTCGAAAAATGGCCCCTCTTCCTTCATTTTTTCTTACTCTTCCTTCATTAAGATATGGGTCTCCTTACTCTTTCTTGGTTCTCATTTTACCTGCCTAACTAATTTCCTTTCTTCATTTGGCTTTCAGATTTCCTTCCGGTCTTCTACTCCCTCTTTTCGTACATTAAACCCTCCAACCCATACAAGCATCGTACTTTTCCCGTTCCGTTTAAACTGCGAATTTTGTGACAAAATTTACATAGGATTGTCCTCCCGTAACTTGCCCTCCGTTTTAAAGAAAATATGGCCTCTTACCAGAAAAGAAAATGACAAATCCCATTATGCCAACCACCTCGCTATCATTGGATATGCACCCAAGAAACATGATGAAACAATGTCCATTCTCCACTTTTGTAATGATCCTGTTAAGATTGCAATTATGGAATCCATAGAGATTTTTAAAGCCAAGAACACCTCTCTAGATCTTCTCCTTAACTGTCAAACAGATTTCGACTTTTTTTCTATTCTTAATTCTGTCTCAGATTTATTGCAATACAGTTTTTTATTTTGTATTTTCATTTTCTTGACACTTTTTATGTATCAAATGTTCTTTATTCAATTGTCTTTTTACGTTGATAAATTTTATTATTCTACAATAGTGTGCAAATTAATGTGAACAAGAGGGAATTTTCACGTAATTTGATTTTCTAGTTTGGTAGGCCTTATTTACAGCTAATATGTAGCTCTAATTACGCTCAGCTGTTTACTTTATTATAACAAAAATACTTACTAAAATAATCTATCTATCTTGTACAGAGGGTAAATTATCGCAGAACGATAATTTGCGGCACTTACTCCTTCGAGAGAGTTTTGCGTCATCCCAGTAACTAATGGCTGCTACGAGATACAGTACCAGCCGGGACCGACGGCTTAACTTGCCCTCCGAAGCACGGCGGATTCATGATGGAAGGGCTGCTGGCGGACGAACAAACCACTGGCTATCACCAACTGTTGGGCATCCAGCACTGGTCGCTCAGCAAATGGGTCAAATTAAAGTCTCCCAACAGCTGTGCTCCAAATAGCCGTCCCATCCAGCAGTGGTCCTCAAGTTGTTACCCTTGTCACCCAGCCAGCAGCTAGCCGCGCCTGAAGTTGCTTAACTCAATCGATCGGCGATCCGAATTATGAGAAAACCAGGCCACGGCCACCCCCTACTAAAATAATTACTTCATGTTTCAATAAAAAATACCGAAAATTTCCTCTTATTCACATTAATTTGCACACTACTGCATATTAGTCAGTCATTTGTTACCCAATCGTTATATTTTCTGCTTTCATTCAATTGCTTATTTCTGTTATTTGATGTGCCCAATCTCTTCTTTTCTTTCGCTATATTTTTATTCAATCAATGTACACCTATGCTGTTTATTTTGCTTCTACCTTTATCCAGTCATCTTACTTTATCATTGCACCCAAACTATATTATTCATTGCCTATGTCCTGCCGTTCGTTAAATTTTATCCAATTTTTACTCCATTGTACCATATGTCTGGGCAAAAGGTTTCTAGTGTATATCCATGAAAAAGCCGGAAATAAATGGCGAGACTAGCCGTAAAAGCTGTTCTCCCGTTATTGTATTGCAAAGTCTCTACCAATGTCTGTACAATTTAATGTTTTGGAATTTTTTTTTGCAAAATGTTTTATAAAATACGAGGGGTATACTGAAAGTAATGAGCAACATTAAAAAAAAGGGTCAATAATTTTAATAGATACACAGAATACATCATTTCAAACTATAAATTTTTGTCTGTTTCTCAACATAATCTCCATTCCTTTTGACACATTTTTCCCACCGTTGTGGAAGTTTGAAAATCCCTAGACGGTGGAAGTCCTTTCCAGCTCACCGAATTCACAGACGTACTGCTCTCTTCACGTCCTCGTCTGTCGCATAGTGCTGGCCTCTCATCTGCCCCTTCACAAAACCAAAAAGATGGTAGTCGGAGTGTGCCAAGTCTGGACTGTAGGGAGGATGCGGCAGAGCTTCCCATCCAAAGTTTTGAATGCTCTTTTTTTCCGGACAATTTTCAACGCCTTGCTGTGGTCACGTGATAAAAGGTGATGACGTCACAGTGCCACCACTATTCACGAAAGTCTGACGAGTGCGATGATATGCAAGGTTGTTCTATATTAAATGACTGTGATTAATAAAATATGTTCCTCACGACTTCCAGTATTCCCCTCGTAACTTTCCTCTATTGATGTTAAATCTGCATAAAGTTTAATTAAGAAACGATTATTCAAAACAATATATTTCTATTTTTACTTAATTAATAAAAATTTTTCACAAAATTACTGTCGAAAAAGTCTGAATAGTACATAAAGATATCAAAACAATAGCAAAAAAAGATTGCATTAAACATAACTCATCGTTTAATTTGTTTTCCTTTATATTCTCAATGACATCATGAACCCTTATGAGCATGGAATTTATCAGTTTTTGTAACAATGTTAGAGGAATATTATTCCAGCTTCTCAAAATGGCCTCCTTTAGGCTATCTAGGGTTAAATATTGTTTGTTTTTGGCGTACACCTTCCTGGAAGGAATTCTTCATAAATTCTCTACGGGATTCAAGTCAAGACTTCTGGCTGGATTTGCCATGACTCAGACAGGGTAGGAGTCAAACCATGCCTTTGTCGAATGTGATGTGTGCATGGGCGCGTTGTCCTGCTGGAAAATCCAGTTGGTACCACCAAGCTGTTGCCCGATGGACAGCAGGTGATTATTATCCAGGGTGTTTTGATAGTCCTCGGATTTCTGTCTGCCGCTGATGAATACCAGGTAGGATTTTCTGTGGAAACCGAAGGCACCCCAAACCATGATGGACTTTTTGGAGACACCTTAAAATATTGGACCTTTGCAGCAGAAAATAAATATGTCGAAAGTCATTTGCAATTTAAAGAACGTTGCATGCACCAAACAATAAACAATATTATAATACGTGTATAGAAAATATAATAATGAATTTATGCGCATGTGAATTTTGTTATGTCTATTCACTAATTTTAAAATTATATTTTGTAATGGATGCACGTACATTAGTTTGAATTTGAATATCATGGAATTTATCAAAATACATTTTACTCGTTTTAAGACGTTTTCGGGATTTAAAAATTTCTATGAAAATAATATTTAATTTAATATAAACTTGTTAAAATTTGTCGCTTTAAGTTGAGTTATAATTTCCGAACACCATTCCTTAAGTTTCATTGAACTTATCAGCTTACGTCATGAAACATGCGACGAAAGCCATAATTTAATGTTTGTTTTGGGTTAATTACAAAAATGTGTTAAATAGATAATTTTTTTAATTGTAATTAATTCTTTTCTCTTTTTCATATTTAGGTAAGCAATTACCCTTATGTTTCAATACACTGAGTCACCGATGAACACTTCCACCACTGTAAGTCAAGTTTTTTATCAGTAAATGGGAAAAGGTTTTAGAAAAAGAACGTTATATAAAATACTATTCCAAATATTAAATGGATGGTTAATTTTTAAATGTATTGATATAAAAGAAATTATTATCAAATTAATGCGGAATTTTGATGCGGAATTTTATTATCCCATAATTTTTTAACGGGTTTTCTATCCGATGGCCTTTAAATAACAAAATGCTGTTTCATGTAATAATATTGTTTGACACATGCTTATAATAACTCACTTTTTGCCTCATCTTTCATAATATCCCACATAAATTTTATATCAACGAAAGTGTTATCATTATAAGAAAGCAAATATACTTACGCCATGGTATATTCTCTATTTATCATTATATTGATATAAGAAACTGTATTCTAACAAATTAACATTTCAATGCTCTTGGATATTACCCATTTCTTTTTGTTCATAATAAAGAAAGTAAAAAGAACCTGTAATGTCACTAAGTGCTTAGAAATGAGAAATTTGACAATTAAAATAGTTGATTTTTTTTTAATAATGTAAACTTTATTATTTGTTAGAATCGGGGTACAGGCAAACTTCAACTATACAAGAATATTAGATAATGGAATGAAATAACCAATGATTTTCAAGTATACTTATCAAATCTTGAAGATGGGGATAGATATACAAGGTGATTCAGAATTCATTGTACAAACTTCTAGGGGAGGTAGCATGGGTGATTCTAAGCAAAAAAGTTTATATGAACATGGGTCCGAATTTGAACGATAACTGAGCTATGAACAGAAATTAAAATGCCACCACGATCAACAAGTTAATAATTCAGGTTCTGTAAAGCCTAGATTAATGAAATTTGGAGGAATAACAGGGTACATAAAACTGTGTATACCGTTAATATTTGATCGATTTCCAACGAGAAGTTTCCGAGTTACACAGTCAAAATTGTAACAAGTGCTGGTTAGTACTCACAAGTGAGCACGTGTTATGATGTTGAATGAGTAACTCGGAAACTTCTTGTTGGAATTCGTTCAAATTTCATTAATAATCTAGGCTTTACAGAACCTGAGTTATTAACTTGTTGATCTTGGTAGCGGCATTTTTATTTCTGTTCATATCTCAGTTATCGTTCAAATTCGGACCCATGTTCATATCAACTTTTTTGCTTAGAATCACCCATACTACCTCCACTAGAAATTTGTACAAGGAACTAAACAGGATGATTATACAAATGTTAAGAGAAATATATTTTCGTGTGAAAGAGTAATGAAATGGGATTCTGGGAGATCCGTATGATAATTTCCTTTAAAATGAAAACTCAGGTTTTTCATTTTTCTGTTACTCACGAGTTTGAATAAATTTTTACGCATTGTTGGTATTGCTTAGGCAACTTAAGTTTGACAGTATCACGAACTATGCCTATCCAGGGACTCAAAAGCACCTTGACCACGTGACCTAAATCAGAAGAATGCATCGAAAGAAAAAAATTTGTTGCTATGCATTCGTCGTCCGCCATCATCACACAACTGCTTCTGATAACCTCTGCATGGAAACAGCCTTAATGAAAATTCCAGGCTTTGATTCGGTACGTTTGCATCATGCGCTTAAAAATAAAAATAAATTAGTTTTCTCTACCGCCAATAAAATACACGAATGTAATTTCTTTATTTGTAATTTCATTCTCTAATTTAAAACTTAAAAATTGCTTTTGATATACTGTAAACGTACAGCTTGAATTTGGCTCAACGTTATTGCTCCATTAGAACATTAGATTTTAACATCGATCAATTTATCTAATTCGGATAATGAACTTTAAAAATGTTTGCTTCCCTCAGTTGGTGTTAATAATGGAATCGTTTGTAATCTGTTGTTTTAATTAAATTAGAGATAAAGTAACATAATTTTTTGACATCAATTTTTTATCATGTGTAGAAGTATACTCTTAAAACGAGTACATAAATAAGCAGTAAGCACATTTTTAAAAATGCATTTAAAAGCAATCAAAATGATTGATTTTTTTTTAATTATTTGATTAATCCGAATAACGTATAATTATAAGTTTGAAACTAGTTTATGTTTATTTAATACTGGACAGAAATAGGTGTAATAAAAAAATTTGATGAGATTTAAAAAAAATATATCTAATAAATTTCCCTAGCGTCATTAATCAAAAATATACGTATTAAGCCTTTACAATAAGGCTTAGTAGATCTTTATTTATTATTGGAATTATTATTAAAAAATATCTGTTTTCATCATGCTAAAGATGCATTTCTATTCTTCTGTAACTTTTCTCTTATGAGCAATCGGTTTACTCGGTAATAAAAAATTGTTAATCACTTAAGTGATATCTCCTTTTCACATAATATATTGGATTGATAAAGCTGAAATATGTCTAAAATACGATTAAAAATTGAAAACCGTAGTTGTTTTTAGAGAACAGAATGTTTAATAGTGCAATGCGTTAGTTTACTCGTAAGAAGGTGACAAGAGAGGTATTTGAACATTTTTAACCACATACCCCATTATGCAAACTGTTTTACGAAATAAAATTTTTATTAATTAAATGTTAATATAAGACCATTACAGTCTGCATAAGAACTTCTCTGTTTAGTCACCTCTCTAATGATGTATTATGTATTACATAAAACAATAATTTAACCATCATTGACATCAATGAGTACCACCATTTTTTATGCACGGCGTCTTAACTTCAATACAATACTAGTTATTCCTAATGGTATTTCTTCTTTTAATTTGTCCCCAGTATCATGTATTTGTTATTTATACTCTGCCTTGCGAAAAAAAATGTATTACAGACATAAATATTCCGATTAACTACTATAACTATACATTTTTCTAAGGTACACATGCGATATGCGACAGGACTCTATACTCTGTTCAATAAAAGAAAAAACTGGGCGTGGTGCCAGAATGGTCTGTTAGCCAATCAGAAGCCTGGCTGAGCGCTCAGCCAGGCTTCTGATTGGCTAATAGCAGATTCTGGCACCATGCCAGTTTTTCTTTTATTGAACAGAATATAGGCAGTTAATTCTCTATACATATAATAAAACTGTAACGTGTCCGTAGTTGTTCGTGCATCACGCAAAAACCACTCGACGGATTTTGATGAAACTTAGTATGGTTTTAGCTTACAGTCTGTGACTTCCACTAGGGTACTTTTTTCTGCCTGAAATGTCTCATTCCCACGGGAAAATTGACCTTTATCATAAACTCTCGTTCTCACACACTTGCTTAGCATTCGTAGCCTTGACTACCCATGTGACCACATAAAAAATGGCGTCCCTTGGTCGTGTTGTAAGCATTTGTGATTTGAGTAAAATTCACTTTTTTTACTTTTTTCATAGGTTTTTACTATTTTAAAGATTTTTATTATTATCTTTATTAATTTAACATACATTATTAACCTGAAATTTGCAAAATATAATGATTTAAATGTTTACTGATAACCTTTCATAATTTTAATTTCAATATTCATTTCCAAATTACCTATAAAATTATTTTCTAATGATGTTTATTTCTTTCTCCTCACTCTGACAATTGGGAATACAGCAATATTTAACCATAGCAAGAAAAATTTTAAACAACAACAAGCCGGCTCGGTGGCCGAGAGCGTTGAGGCGCAGGTCTTTCCGCTCTCGTAACCAGCGAGTTGCGGGTTCGAATCCCGCCAAGGGCATGGATGTTTGTGTTTGTCTATTTTCATCATCATCCTTTCATCCCATACGGCTAATCTCCTGGAAGAGGGAGATGCGAGCTGGAAATTCATCAAATCAAACAACAACAATTAAAACTTTCACTTAAGATATAGTCAACAAATGCCGTTAACACGTCCAGTGTCCGCCATTTGCATTTTGTAAAAAAATCAGTGACGTTTAGTGGCAACCAATCACAATACAGGGGATAAAGGTCAATTCCAAAACGGCGCGATTGAGTAGTAGTTAAACTTGGCAACAGATGTCCTGCGACTTTTTAAATTCGCGCAGCAGTAGTAAAACTTAAAACTTGCCAATAGATGTCGCCAGATAAGAGGTAAAAAATATACTTTCTAAATATGCCTTCTATATAAGTAGTAAGAGGTAAAAACTTTCTCAGAATTCCAGAAATGCTACGAGAATGCGCCAAATACAAATGAAGTGCGTGATGGTTATAGCTTTTAACTCAGTGTAGGTTCCAGTAAGTTTATAGTGTGGGTCAACATTTCCTCGGGAAAACGTCTCATTCCCACGGAAAAACACAAACACTGGAACCATGCGATGTTCAAAAGTTTGCCGAAAAGTGTCCAACGAGTGTTTTAGTTTTTTTTAAACCGAGCTATGGTTAATTTTTTTCTTTCTGAGGTTAAAAATGGACTACATAAAAGAATTCTACGACAAGGGTTGCCACCTCTCCGGTTGGGCGGGAGGCTCCCGTATTGGTCTTTTTTCGCCGGATTCCAGTTTCAAACAGCCATTCTCCGGTATTGCAGCCGTTACTGCGGGACTCGCAAGTCACTTTGAAGGTTTCGATTTCAGAAACAACTCAAAATCCTTGGCCCTCCGCCGACTACCATGGATTAAGGGGGGAGGGAGCGAATCAGGACGGTTCAGAAGGTACGCCAGTCTGTGTAAAAAGACATCATGATTTTGAAAAAAGTCCATTTGCACAATAAGAAATGTTTAATTTAAAAGAAAAATTAAATTTCAATGAAAATGTTAATACTTCTGAAAAATTGTTAATTAGATTAAATCGAGAAATTTTGTTTGACGAAGATGGCAACCCTAACTCCGGTTTTGATTCTCTTTGTAGGTGGCACATTACGGACTTCGAATTTTCCTTTGCGTATTGGTTGTTGTTGTTGTTTAGGTTTTGTCCTTTGGCTGCAGTTTTTGAACTTTGTTTGGCGCTGACTTTCTCCGCACTGAGCGCTACGTGAGCGAAGCCGCGGGCACAACTACTATTGTAATAAAATAGAGCATCTGCTGATTATGCCGCTACAAATTATGTATACCTTGAATACCGTGGCGTTTTATGCATAATGGTGTTTATGGTTAAATATGCTCCAGTATGCTCAAATACTCTCCTATCACCTCCTTATATTAAGGCATTGCACTCTCAATCGCTTAAAATGTGTATTAATAGTTAAAGTGCAAGAGTTTAGCAATTGCACGAGGATTATGAAACTTGGATCGCATGTGAATTACTTTTCTTAGGGTTTTCTAGAAGTTCGCTGAATATCAAAAGATACCTCTGATTTATCAAATATACAGTATTTAAATTTAGGATTCTTAATTTCTAAATATTTCTATTGCATCTTCAAATGCCCATAGCAACGATTAGAATAGTTTCCTCATATCCTTGACCACATCATTGTCATAATGTTTTTAACGTTTTCGTCGGTTCTATATATCTTCCTTCTCGAGTGGACTTTAGACGAGCGTGGCAATACAACTTAATGCATTTTTTCCAATGTTCATGTTGTCGTGGAAAAGACAAAAGCTTTTGACTGATCGACCTCTTCGTTTTGAGCGAAAGCCTGCCTTTACTCGGCTCTAAGAAGATTCAAATAAAAAAAAGTGAGCTTGATGGTTCTTTGTTCTGTCAGAAAATCGATGAATAAGACGCTGTGACAATCTCAGGAATTGCTGGCCATCATTCTCCCTCCAGGTGGTATATGTCGTCTTCGCCTCTTTCGGTGGAGGCGAACCTTTGTGTCGCCAATCCATACCCGTTTCCTCTGCTCTCAAGTGAAAAAATGGCGCTCACGTCCCTTCACGTATGATCTTAGAATACAGAAATAGGTCACCTTTCATTTCGTAACGGCTCAATATCCTTATTGAAATTTGAATTGTGAGCCATTCTATTTTAAAAAAGACATTTTCGGAGCCTAACATGCATTAGAATTCTCGAACGCAACAAAGTGATCGTTTCAATTATAGCCAAATAAATATATTTTGTGGATTTCTTTTGATTTTCAGACTAATACTTGGTTTGCTTGTGAATTATGTGTGCCTACAATTGAATGTTATTTTTATATGGGACTGGGACAAACGCACTAGTTATAATTTGGACCGGGCTTGATTTGGAAGTGTTAAATGATTGAATCTCCTTCAGGATTTTCTTACATGATTTAGTCCAAGCCATAAAATTTTCAGAAACTCTGTCAAGTTGGACATAAATAAATTATCATCTTGTCGATTAATTATTGGCATCTCGAAGGAACACGTTTTTCAAAAAGTTAATTTACACGATTGTGAGAATGTAAGACGTATTTTATCAATTTCTTTCTTTGAAGAAGCAAGAACTCTTAGGCATGAGAGGTGTGGCTATTAAAAAACCGGACTAGTGCTATAAATTTTTTTATTGCTTATCCTTTACAATGCAATCATTATCACCTTCAGTGTATTCACCTGTATGATGTTTACACCGCTGCATACGAATTTTCCATTGGTGATATAGGTCATTTTCTGAAAAGCATGTTTGTTCATGGTCTCCGTCGCTTTTTCTTTCACAGCGTCTACAGTATCAAATCTCATTCCTTTCAAAGCTGGTTTGACCTTGGGAAGTAAAAAAAAAGTCACGTGGGCGAGATCTGGAGGATATGGAGGACATTCCAGCACAGGAATGCGATGATTGGCCTATTCCTTTTGAGAGGTTCTTTGGTACAACTTTCGAAGACACTTTGTTCATGTTAACACTTTCCTGCAAAATTTGACGAACAATTTTTTTGTCAATTCCCATGAACTCACCAACAGGTCGAATACTCAACCGACGATGTTTTTGGATTGATTCACCCAATTCTTTCGATGTTTGTGTCCGTTTTTGATGTGAAAGGTCGTTCAGAACGCGAGTCGCTTGCGATCACTTCTCGTCCCTCTTTGAATCGTTTAAGTGTGTGATGCAGTCATCTCCAAGCACTTCTTTTAACAATTAACAAAGCGTGAGTTTCCATTGGTTTTTCCGAGTTTCTTAACGAGCACGTAACAGATAGTGTGGGTAGTCTGATCTTATAAGGTCACGTACTCTTTGACGTTGACGCGCTCGCCTTCTGTCTGGAGAAAAATCAGTCCGGGTTTTTTATAGCCTCTCCTCGTATCTTATGCGAGTTTTTTTTTCATTTTTTGAACATTGGAACTTTTAATGTAGAACAAGCATTTAAGCGAGGAATGCTTTAACTTTCCGAGCGCTTTTTTGATATTTGTTGTGAATCTTCAGAAATCAACAATTTTATTATAATTTCAATGTATTACAATACAAATAAGTATTTAACATTTTATTCATTACAGAATCATTTAAATCTATTGCACTTCTCATGTTATTTTTTTCTTTCCCATGAGATAAATTTTAATCACCAGGATTGTAGGGGGTGGGGGGGAGATGCCAAATTTGTCTTAATTTCTTGTGACCATAGTGTTCTAGATGTCCGATCAAGACCAAACTTGGTAGGAGGGTGAAATGATCTTCCATATATCATTTCTATACCAAAAACTAAAATGGTGAAACCCTTTCTGTCAAAATAATTCTAAAAGTTTAGAACGCTTGTACTGGCAGTTCGAGTACTGCAATTGAGCCACACAAGATGATCTGTGTGACATTTTGGGTCACTCACTGATGATTTGGAAAGCTTTTGGTTGTAAATTACCGTACGGATATGCTTGCAGTCTGAGGAAGTTAATTTCCGTCATGTAACATCGTAGCAGCCATGATGATGAGTCGCATGATATCTGAGAACACACTGAAAATAAAAACATCACAGACACTTCAGAAATAAACACGCTTTTAAACCATTAAACATGTGATAAAAGATCTTTAGAAACTTAATATTCTGTTGCATGATGCATGAATACAAGAATTTTAGCTTTAAAACATTTGGAAATAGTACAAAGAGAAAAGAGAAGGAAAAATTCCGCGATCTGGACTCGAACCAGGGATCTTAACTATCGCTGGCATCGCTCTGACCAATTGAGCTATCGCGGACATTGAACTGCCAAGCTGTTACAATGTGTCCAAATGTATTTCCTTTAAGTCACAAATTAGCGATAGGCAAGGTCCCTGGGTCGAGTCCAGGTCGCGGAATTTTTCCTTCCCTTTTCTCTTCGTATTCACGATTTATTTGAAATATAGCTTCAGCATATCATTATCTTCTCTTTGATTTGGAAATAAGCTTTTCAGTTGTTTGAACGTACTATGAATATTATATCTTTTTGACAGCCGATTTTATAAATAAGTGATAATTAGTTTTGGATATGAGGGTAAAACTCCTCTAAACCAGGGTTCCCACCTTTTTTGACGGGGCAGTAGCCCCACCCATTTAGATATTGGGGACATCGCATACAAGAGAGTTGATATATTTACACCTCGGCAACCAATTGACTCCTCTTGCGGACCTTTTTGGCACTTTATAGCATAACAAGAGAAGATCCGCGGACTTCACTGAAACGTCACACGGTTTGAGGATCACTGCTCTAACCCTTTCCATGTTATACTAATATCGGAAATTTACTTAGATTTTTTTTTACTCCAGTTCACAAAAATGAAGTTCTAAAGTTTACCATCAGAATGATTTTTTTTTCAAAAACTGCCCATCTCATTGTATTTCAAAAGATGAGATCTGTAAAGTGTTCAATGTACGGAAAAATTAATAAATTTTTGCCGTCATCTGAAAAAGATTTATATCGCGTAACAGAACAGAAATTACAATCATCAGAACGATTGCTTTTGAAAATGAGTGGTGCCATTGGGGAGCGATATCCCTCGAGTGCTGGAGAATAGAAAGGACATACTGGATGCAAAGCGGCATTTTGGTTCAGTATCGCTAAACGTCGCCAGAGCGTCGAAAGCAACATGGCGCTCCAAATATGTCCCATTCCGTCGGAAAGTTGGAGGTGTAAGCCGTGATAAGGTTCCTGCATTTGAACCTTACAACGCCAAAATATCCATGAAGGAGTTAGTGGCCGTTTACATTAACAATGCTCTATCGTACGAGACAGTCGCCATGTGGCGTCGACGTTTCCAGTGCGGTCAGACAAGCGTGGAAGACGAACCTCTGAACGGACGCCCCTCCATCTGTGACGAGTTACAAACTGCGAAAGAAAGGCCAGACAATCACGGGAGCGTCCTACTCTCTGTACCAGAAGAAGGGCTGAGTTTCATTATTTTGTGGGTTCTTGATAAATTCACAATATCATATAATATATTATGAAATAATTTAAATATTTATTGTATCAAGAAAATAAACAATTACCACTGCTTTTTAGAGTGAACTTCAAAGATTTTGTGTTAATATGCACTAGGAGCCTAGTGCAGTTCTGACGTTAACCATAATCTACTTGCTTACATACACTGAAGAGCCAAAACATTATGACCATCACCACATTAGTGAATGAACTCATCTGGATCACGTGGAGGGCACGTAATTAAATGGGAATGGTATTTAACTGTTGCTGGAGAAGGTTAGAAATCAGTCTTGCACTTAATTTTGCGAGTGATGGGAAAGGCTGCTGATCTAAGCGAATTTGATAGAGGGCAGATTGTAATAGCCCGAAGACTCGGAACGACTATCTCCAAAACTGCACGACTGGTAGGTTGTTCACGTTCTGCCGTTGTTATTACTTATGCAAAGTGGATAAATGACGGTGAAACCAGCAGTAGACGCCAAGTCATCAAAGGAAAAGGACGTCGGAGATTTTCCCCGCTTGATAAAGCAAGATCGGCGCCAGACAGTGGCTCAGCTGACAGCCCAATACAATGCAGGTCCAAGTGCAAGTGTTTCGGAACACACAGTTCAGCAGACACTGTTAGATGTGGGACTGCGCAGCAAACGGTCCCACTCGTGTGCCTCTGTTGACCAAGCATCATTGTCAACTACGCCTACAGTGGGCCCAGGAACATCGAGACTGGACCATGGATAAGTGGAAGAGAGTTGCCCTGGTCGGCCCTGGTGGGCCCTGGTCGGATGAATCACGATTTCTTATTCATCACGTCAATGGTCGTGTCAGGGTACGCCGACTTCCAGGCGAACAGTTGTCCCCCCACTGGCCATACACAGGCTGGTGGTGGCAGTATTATACTTTGGGGGACGTTCTCATGGGCGAATCTGGGACCCGTAGTTGTGGTAGAACGGTCCATGAAACCTGCGGATTATCTGAACATCATTGCGGACAAGTTGCACCCTTACATGGCTTCTGTCTTCCCAACTGGAAATAGAATCTTCCAGCAGGACAACGACCCATGTCACAAGGCTCGAATTGTGTTGGAGTGGTTCGAGGAGCATAAGGATGAATTCCAATTAATGTCCTGGCCACCTAACTCGCCGGATCTTAATCCGAAACTGTACATTTGGGATGTCATGGAGCAGCTCAGAGCTCAAACATCACCATGTCGGAATATCTCGACTTTGCGTGATCGCTGCTTAGACATTTGGTACAACCTGTCTCCAGTCATCTACTAAGAAGTTGTGGCATCCATGCCAAGGCGAGTTGCAGCTGTTTTGCAGGCCAAAGGTGGCGCAACGCGTTATTGAGTAGGTGGTCATAATGTTTTGACTCTTCAGTGTATTTCAAATGTTGTTTAAACATACACTATTTACAGTGATTTGTGTGTGCTCACTGGGGATTTGCTGAAATGAAAGAAAGGTAAGCAGGATTTAGATATCGAAAAAAAAGAAAAACATCCACGGTTTTTGAACATTCGCGAAGAGCAAATTATGACCTTTGCACTTGTATCAACAGTAAACGCACTGTGAAGACATCATTCCAGGTTTTCTGTGCGGCTTCATAATACACTTCAAGGTTAAAAAGGTGATATTTTGAAATTTAATGTATTACATGTATTAAATTTATTTCACGAGATAAACATACATAATATTTTAAACATGTTTAGAAAGTTACTTTTTATATCTTATATTTATACAAATAATATTATTTAAGCTTATTTTTATTTTATTGATTTTATTTTTAGCCTTTAAATAAACATAAGTGTTGATAAATTCGCTGATAAAGTCCTCAATCCAAGAAATTGCATTTTCTAACTTTTCAACCAGAAACTTCTAAATTACCTAAATGAATAAATTCTTTTCTGATGTGTTTTCTTTAGTTGTTAGGTGTGATGGTTTCTCAGAGGTGTGTTTTCGGTTGAAGTTTATCCAATTGCCTTGCGAATATCCGTAGAGGATACAACGAAAAGAGAAGAAATCCAATTATCCGAAAATCGTTGAATTGTTACTTTTCGTCTCTTCGCGGACAACTTCGTTAGAAGAGAGTGGCTCTAATAAAATTAAAGGAAACGCAATTATCACTCTTTGTATTTTTAAATATTCCTTAGAAAATTAGCAAGGTTTATTTAGTGAATGTCAAATAAAAACTTTTTTTCCCATGCGAATATGACTTATAAACATTAAGGCTAAGGTAATATTTTCCTGAAAGTTTGAAATTCCCCTGGCTATTTATTTTACTTCTCTGTTTCTGTATTTCTCCGCCCGGTCCTTCTCCTTTAGTTTTCCGTGTGATGTTGAACTATTTTCATAGGGTAAAAGGTTGCTATCCTTAAATATTCTTTGGAATGGTTAAATTCTTTGGAATAATAAAACCTCAGGAAACCTCGTACTACTCATCACCGGAGGATCTGAGGAATGTCAATATTGCACTTGATGCTGTATTCATTACTCAGAAGCCGACCTGCTATATTAACCAGAGAGCTAGCCTCAATTGCACAGATTAAGATGAAAAACACAGATGTGCCACTTGCATAGGCGTTTTGTTGCGCTTGAGTTTTATCGCCATCTGGTGATTCAAGCGGAAAACTTCTATTGCTATTTAGATTAATCTATTGTTTTCGATTATTTACCTGTTGATTAAATTCACCTGCAGTCATTGCAAATGAAGTTTGCAAAAAAATGTTCATCGACTTTACGCTTAAAACATTCGCTAGGATCAGGCCCAACACTTTTTAACATGGGCTTGACAAATCTGTGTTTTTCTCCTTAATCTGTGAGTTACTGCACCACTTCAAAAAAGTCATGTTTTTTCTGAAGGAAGTGTAGGGTGATCCTTTATTTTCGATTTGCTGGTAAATTCTATAGCTATTAGGGCGAAAACTGGGGCATAAAAGCTGACTTAAACCAACTATTTGAAGCAACCAGAGCTTGATCAGAAACTGTTAATTATCCATTGGCCAACGTTTTTAGAGATCATTCTTTTTTTCCAACATTCACTATAGTCAGCATTCCACCATTTATTTTTTCTTTTATAATAATTTGATACTTTCCATATTAATCCACTCCAGTCTATTAATTTATAGGGTTTTCCAAATAATATTGTGAAGCAATTGAACCAAATCCTCAACATCAGCTTGACATTTATATAGGGTGAGTCAAAAGTCACCGGACATAGCTCTATTTCGGAAATCGTGTGCAAAATGAACGATGTGACCATGCTAGCAGAGAATACAATAGGTGCTCTGTTTGGGGACAGTCTTGGGTTTGGCCGCCTTCTTGAAATCCGCCATTTTAAGCCAAGGTTCATTTTCTTAAAGGGGACGGAGGTCATGTGGCATATAAAATAACACCAATTTTTTTCTCAGGATTTCAGTTATCTGTTGTGATTCACAAGTTATTAACAAAAACATTAACACTGTACCATTGTCTGTTGCAAGTAATTGGAGATGGGACTAATGAAGCAGGAGAGGATTGAGCTGATCCTGATGTCCGGGAAACGTCCCTACCATACCATTGCTGCTGATTTCTCCGAGATAGAACTAATCGCGCACATTACCGCCGCATAGGTGATATCATAAAGACTGTTGAACATAAAGCTCGTACAAGCCGGCCAAAAACATGAACCGATGTGGTAACCTCATCAATGGTGGCAGCATTTGCAAAGAGTCCACAACGCAGCAGACTTTGAGGACTCAGCCAATCATCAATAGCACAGATTCTGCATACCAACAAGTGGAATCCATTCAAAATGTAGATGCAGCAAAAACTATCCGAGTATGATCCGGATAGACGTCAGGAGTTCTGTACCTGGGTTCTGGACAACTGTCGACTGGAATTCTTCATTTGCACATAACAGGCAAATTTGAACTTCATGGTGAGATGAGGCAAATTTTTAACTCCATGGTGAGATGAACCGTCAGAATATGAGATATTGGAGTGGTTACCAAATGAGGATGGAATTCAGAGGCTGGTCGTATTAGGTGAAAATTATGTTGAAAAGTAGATTAAGTTCAAGGCTATCATATAAAAATTAAGATTTAAAATAGAAAGTGAAAACTCTACGTGGAAACTATACGGTGAAACAACTTTTCGAAGTACATGATTTCACTTTCTAGCAGCGAGCGAATTAAGGAAAATGGTGTTGGATGGAGAACAGAGACCGTTCTGTGTGCTTGACTATCATGTAAACAACTCTGTTATTAAACTAACGGCTAGAAACCACAAATCTACGATAATCATTTATGAGGTACTTTGAACGTTTACCTTTCGTAGCACATGTCTCACAATATCATATGTTCATTAGATTTCACAGAATAAACTTCTGAAATCGGATCCATCATTTTGAATTACGCTGTATATAAAATGGTCGCTTTGGAAAACTGAAACAGTTGTTTTTACAAACATTTCAAACGCATTCCACACCTGAAAGTTGTCATTGTTTCTCAGTCTCAACAATATCGTCATAAATTGATCAACGCTTGGATAAGAGCCATTCAACTAGAGGCTAATAGATATATGACATTGATCTTTAAGCAGTGGCGGCTCGTAACTAAAATTTCTGGGGGTGCTGCGTCAGGAAATTGTAATTTTTTCACGAACTAGGGAATAGCTACTGACATTAAGCTTAAAGATCATGTACATGCATGTAAAGAAAAAAAAGACACATTATATTGAATGCTATCGATATCGAAAGTGAAACTGGGGGTGCTGCAGTGCCTATGAACGATCCGCCACTGCCTTTAAGCCTTAACTTGGCAATTACGTTGGTCCCCTTTGCAGATCAAAATTAACATGGACACTTCCGGTCACAATGGTGGCTTTTCATTATCCCCACGCGCATCGCCGCGTCAAGTTATATACAGTAGATAGGAAACGTTTTTAATACTATAAGTAGACATCTGTACGTTGTTATTGCATTAATTATTTTTTTAATATTATATACCTATTTCTGACAAGAAATATTTTTCCTAAATGTTGCAATTATAGTGCCGAGCATGAAAGAAAAAGGAAACAGGCCCATGCGTAATATAAATGTCTATCGATTGTTGTGTCTGCTTTATTCAGAGTTTCGGAAATATGGCGACCTCCATCTCGCATATAAGTCTCTTTGTTCAAGGAAAACTACAAAAAGCCAAGCTAATATCAGAATTTATAATATTTTTAACTATTTAAAGCATATAGTACTGATAGAATAATTTAAGAGAACAGCAAGACAATCGGGGTATTGTAATTCAACCTCTCGATTAATCGAGTGACAGACTTGTCCGGGTTTCGTTTCATTAAGGAAATGCCAGGATTGAGTAATGCTCCGTTTCCTATTCATTTCTAATTGGTTAAACGATATTTTTTTTACATTTACGCATGCGTCAGTTTCCTTTTTCTTTCGTGCCGGGCAGTATAGAAATGGTTATTTCCAACTTCATATGGGGAAATTTATTTTATTTTCCAAGAAACTTTTCGATTTTCTTAGACCAAATTGCATAGTATGATTCAAACCATACAGGCTTTTCAATTATGATTCAAACCATATCAGCTTTAGATCTATTTTTTTGCATACGGGTATATGATACAGAAAAGTAACGAATAACGACAAAGTGAAAACTTAGATTACATGCCAAGTTCCACTGTAAAATGGAAAAGCTTACATGGGCAATATGGCAATGTATTTGATATATCGGAGAGATAATTCTTTAATTGACACTGAAAACGACTTCTACGAAAAGCTGCTATCTAACTTTTGTGTTCGATGTGCTCAAATTCTAAGCTTAGAATTAAAGAATCACATCGACATAAAAGAATGTCTGCTGGCTATTTTCAAGGAAGGACAACTAATACGCTAATGATTCGTTTTCTTAATTTATGTAAATACTCCATTTTGTCATTCCTCCGGATATGCCTTCTCGCAAACTGAATGACACGCATGAAATATTCGCACCTCAGGACAGTAGACCGAAGTATTAAGAAAATAATACATAGGTTCAAGTTTAATCTAGTTATCTTAATTACACAACTTCCTGAATACACTATTTGGCGTAAAATTATTTCTACAAATAATACCTTTTATTTAGGTTGTCTTCTTTTTGAAGTTTAAAATTTGCCTTCTGCTTATCTCTAGATAAAAGATACAGTTGAGCAAGTAAATATAGACTTATAAGTAACACTCACGAAGGTGTAAATCATCGATTTTCACCATTTATTTTTACTGAGAGATAACACCAATATTAGCCCACAGTTTAATTTGTAGCGGCCCCTTTTCAGTATTTTTATAGATAAAAGGTTATAAACTTTTGACATTTTCGCGTCAAAATCTAATACTTGGACACCTCCAGTATTAGTGCGAGGGGAACCCAGAAGCAAAAATTTTTTAAATATAAGTAATCTTTCATTACGGCATTAAAAAATCAGGTATCCTGGATCTGTAATTTATTTTGAACATAAAACACAATAGTATCAATAAATCCATTGAACGTAGTACAATTATTAAACGACGAATTTGTTGCTAAGGGGTATGATGCAACTCCTGTAACAATTCATATATTGAATTAAAAATCATCTAACAGGTGAATAGTAAAACAGTTTATTTTTATTATATTTACTTGCTAGATTTTTCATATTTAATATCATGTGTTGTAGCATAATAGCATTTTTAAAACTTTAAATCATTTATCATTTTGTATCGTATTTTTCATTAATTTTTTTGTCATGGTAATTACACAACCAAAAATTTTTATTTGCAAGAAATAATTCAAAACTGTCTACGAGCTCCAAAGTACAATTTGGAAGAATTTGAAAATTTACAATTTCAGGATAATAATGATTACGAGGCAGCTGAATCAAATGAAGAGAATGAAGCTTCTAAAGCATCATCATTTATACAGGGTGTTTCATAATTGGTGTCCCGTCTTTAGGTCCAAATAACGGCTCAAGGGGAACAGGTGGGGGGAAAATGAATATTGATTATTTGGTTTTAATGTCCCCTAATTCAGAATAAAAACATTT
>JAHWFO010016894.1:985765-1047545 GCA_023313115.1 Rhysida immarginata
TAGTATTTATTGTATTCCAGGGTTCTTGTGTCTCGTCCTTCTCTTAATATATATCCGTTTCAGTAACCTAATAATAAAAACGGACATCTGTAGTTTTTGTCGATTTGCTGTAGAGGCGGGATATATTTTTCTTAATTTAATAAAGCTTGAGACATTTAATAATAAGGCCTTTGTGAACTTATCAAAATTTTTAGATTTACAGAGTAAAATTTAGCTTTAAAAACAGATGTATACATTGTACTGCACTTATAATCGATTTTAAAGTTTGCGCTTCTAATTTCAGCTTATTTGCAGTTGTTCGTTTCTGATGCATTTAATATTAATTTATTGGGATAAAAACGGACTCTACAAATTAGACTAATGTTTTTACAATTTTTAATAAAAGCCTAATTCAAAAAATTCAAAAATAGGAACAGAAATTTATGCAAATAACAAAAGATACTTTTTGTGTTTGGAATGATTTTTTCGAAAAATGCAATTTTAAACAGACGTTAAAGCGAAGTTTTCGTCAGGCTTTCCGTTTGTTCTATTCAAATATTGATGGGAAAATGATGAAAGCTTTATTTGTTTGAGAGATTACGGAAATTAAAAACACGGAAAAAATTTTGAGAGATTTTTTATTAGTCTTAATGAATTTTAATTTTCTTCGAAGCGCTCGAGTTGATTTCGAATTTATTTTTTATAGTCATTTGTTTATTTCATTTTGGGTTTGATTTGGAATTTTGACTGATTGTAGTCTGTTCAGCTTGTTCACTATAGATTTCAATGTAGCATGAGCATATTGAATTTTCGGATCCTTCCTCTTTGTTGTGAAATCGGTCTCATATTTTGCTTTGCACTTCAATGAAAATTTATGAGTTCGTTTTTATTTTTAAAACAATCTTTTTCCAGGAAATAAATTAGATGAATTGGAAAATGTGCTTACACAGCAGTCTATATAAAAAAAGCTTTTCTTCGTTTCCACTTGCTATGGCTTTCAATCAATATCTACGTTTACGGTTGACAAGTGAAAATGAAAGAAAAGATTTCACCATCACTCACCCCAAATGCTTTCCACCTTCATCTCCTTTCAAGAGATTTTGTATTTTTTTTTTAAAAAAATTTCTTCAATATTTTAGGAATAAGCTTATTTTCAAAGTTTTATAATGAAAATAATTTTTAAGTGATCAATTTTGAATTTTTCCAGTATTTTCTTAATCACTGTCTTATATAATTTCATTATATATTACGAATGAATTTAAAAGTATCATGGTCTTGCATTAGATGAGTGAATAATTTTGAACTTTCTCAAATGATGGTCATCTAAAATATAGACTTTGTTACGAGTCCAAGAGTTTCACTTCCCCTGCGTCTTCAGTTAGAAATTTTTTGTTGAAAGCCTACCATCTTAGTAAGGAGAAGGAAGCCAAGATGCGCCAACTTATTACAGGCGGGGAGGGTGGGGGATGAAAGAAAATGCTCACTTGAGCATCACGAGAAGAAAACATGGTTTTTACATGAGTTTTACATTTGCAAGCACTTTTAAGAGTAACATTTAATTCATTCTTAGATTTCAAAGAGCATACTACCATTTTAGCCGTATATCTCAAAAGTAAGATGCGGAATTAGCATATGCTTACACTGTGATTGTCGATATCAAGATACTCCATTTCACATTTAAGAGTTGCTTTTAATAGATTAAGAAGAGGTGTCTTCACTTCAACTAGACACGATTATACCACTACAATCCAAAATATTAGAATACGCATAAAAAATCGATGTGGTTATACAAAAAACATGATTTATTTCCTGCTTTACAGTAAAAGTTTTTTATAAATCACTTAAACTGATGTGTCTCAGCTTTAAACTTCAAATTAAAATATCCAAGATAACTTTTATATTTAAATTCTAAAAATAATAGTAATAAAATTCATATTAATAGAAGTATTAGATTAAGTTAGAAAGCTCAAAAACGATGCAAAACAAACATATTAGAATGCTGAATTTAATTCTATTATTTCGTAGCATCACCTTTTGCTTCAATCACAGCTTGTAACCGATGAGACTTACTCCTAACAAGCTGATTATAACGTTGTCTTGTGATGCACGACCAGTGTTTTCTTAAACAAGAAAAAAGTTTAAGACTATAATTATACAGGTCAGAGTTAACCTTTCCTGTAAGCACACACAGCTTCCCAAAACTTCTCCTGACATGCATCCCCACACCGCAAAGCCAACTAGAAAGACAGGCCGGAGCACTAAAAAGTCACATGACCAAAGTAGATCGAGCAACAATCCAATCTTCATTGTTTCCAACAAACGAAAAAAACATTGATTGTTGAAATCCAAGATGGAAACTATGAAGATTAGATTGTTGCTGGATCTACTTTGGTCATGAGACTTTTTAGTGTCCCGGCCTGTCTTTTTCGTCGGCTACGCCACACCGCAACTGACGTCGTAAACTTAACGGAACGCTTCATACAACATTTGGCCAAACTGACGAATTCTACGCCTTAACTAGCGACCGTATCCCGACACAGCATTTTTTTTTTTTAATATGCTTTATTAAATATTCTCAGAATATTCCATCATTTTCCACAAGCCATATTTGTAAACATCTCTATCATATTTAGAATTTAAAATGCTTACACGGGATGTAGAATTAACGTTAACAACATACTAACATGTAAAGTCATCAAAAAAAAAAATACTACAGGGTGATTATAATTAAAGTTACGATTTCAAGCTTTTTTATAAGAGCGATGAGTGTGCACTAACAGCTATTAGGAAGTTTCGGACAGTAAAATCCATAAAATCGGGCCCAATAACCATAAATGGTCTGCGAAAAATGATTGCTAAATTCGAAGAGACCGGTTCATTTGACGTGAAACGGGATAGAGAAAGGAAACCAGATTCGGCTGCAGCAGTGGAAGATGTGGCTCAGCATTACAAGAACAGACGAACAGTGATGCTGGAATCAGCAGTGCACGGGGAATTGGCCGAATGCTGGATATGCCGAGCAGCACGGTGCGTAAAGTCCTACGGAACATCTTACGCTGTTACCCGTACAAGATAACTCATGTGCAGCAGTTGAATGGAAGCACGTGAATCTTTTGCACTGCGATTTCTTGCTCGAATGGAAGCACGTGAATCTTTTGCACTACGATTTCTTGCTTGAATGGAAGTGGACAACGAATGCCCATGGAACATTCTGTGGTCTGACGAAGCCCGCTTCCATTTGCAAGGTTCTGTAAATACGCAAAATTGCAGAATATGGGCGACCGAGAATCCGTTCCAGCTACAGCCATTACCTCTTCTCTCTGTAAAGGTCACTGCGTGGTGCGGAATAACGGCACAGTTTATCGTCGGTCCGTTTTTCTTCGAGGAGATCACACCTGCGGGTCCCGTTACCTGCACCGTTACTGCAAGCGGTAGAAGCACTTTTGCGTAACCATGTCCTTCCGGCACTTCAGCAGCGTCAGTGTGTGGATCGCACAATATTCATGCAAGATGGCGCTCCTCCGCACATTGTTACTCTTGTGAAGCAGCTGCTGAGTGCTCATTTCGGAAATGCTAGGATCATAAGCCGCCATTTTCCAACAACGTGGCCGCCAGTTTCCCACGACTTAAACCCGTGTGATTTCTGGCTTTGGGGGTACCTGAAGAATGTTGTTTACAGCGGGCGGATTGAGGATCTAGCCGACTTGAAGGCAAGCATCACACATAACTTCCATTGCATCAGTACAGATACCCTTCGATCTGTTGTGGAGCATGCCATTTTGCGCTTCCAATTAGTAGCGGAACAAGGCGGAGGGCATATCGAACAACTTCTGCCTTATTCATCAGTAAGATGTTTGTTCCACGAAGCTCTATTTTTTTGGCATTATCACTGTTGTCGCTGTAAACACGTATTCTTGTCTTTTCGCTAATACATTTTTCGTAGACCCCTGAACTCTATTGTTTCCTTTTGGCTAACAACATTCCTGTGTTTCACGAATCCATTTTTGTTTTTTCCACTGACATTACCCTGCCACTGACATTACCCTGACATGATTTTGGAACTACTTTTTTTCCTTCGCAAAACAAAATTCCATTGCCTCACGATTGTTCTGCTAAAATATCAGGTCATTCTGATGAGTAGTTTTCAAATTATCGATTTTTGAAATCGTAACTTTAATTGTAATCACCTTGTATATCAAAAATATGAAGCTGATTTATAGGTCAGTGCCTAATGTTAAATTGACTGTATATCAAAACAAAGTATAGCTTATGGCTATATCTGATCGGACCTTTCTAATATTCATTTTTTTCTATTGAAAGAATCTAATTTTTTAATCAGTGACAAGTTTTCTAGGGTATTAGAGGTTCTTGGTAGTCATTAAAACAGAAACAGTTTCTTAAGTTTTCTTTAGAATATCATATTAGTCAATTTTTTAATAACACAGAATAAAAAGCTAGAAACTTGGCCATTCTTTGCCTTAATCAAAATTTTATACCAAGTTCGTTGCGTAGTAACGGAATTTTTCAATTAAGTATTTTTAGACTAATAAATAAAACATTCCATCCCATTTTATTCGAAATCTGTTTACCAAAAATTTGTGCGTACAAAAAAAAATTTAATTTAAAAAGAGTTTTCCTATTTATGAATTCTTCGCCAATTGTCGACAAGAATAACATTTTAATCCGATAAAAATTTACTTGTTTATGTAATAAAAAATTGTTTTTCTCCTTAACGAAAGAAAGCCGAAGTTGTATCCTCTAGATAGTTTATTTCCTCTCTCTTTTTCCTTTTTTCCGTGTGGCGAAAGGTTTTAAATGCACACCGGAGGGTCTCTGATGAACGTCTTTCCTTTCGAGGAGCGTTTCTCGTGGCGACCGTTTGACACAAGATCAGGCGAAAGAAGTGACTCTCCACGGCAACATTTGTAAAATTTGCTTTCCTACTTCGGCAGCGGAAATAGGTGAAATTCTCTTTCCGTCTCTTTTTCTACCCCAGTTTGCTCCCTAAAGAGTTGTGATTTTGAACAGAAAGTAAAGAGGGCGGGAAGAGAACAACAAAGGAAAAAACTCCAGCAAAAGAAATGTGGGCAGGAAAAGCGAGACGAGAGTGTGCATGTATTACCAGTCCCTGTCGACTCAGATGTTTAATCAGAAGTCAAATAAGGTTTTTTCTCCTTTCCTTCTCAGACATCAGCTGCTCGTGTTTTCTGGTCTATTATGACTTCACAGGATTATTATTTATACGTTATAAGCTAATTTATTCAGATAATATTCCTATGATTTTAACCTTAAATCCCTCAATTTTCAATATAATCTACTTAATTTTCTTTGGATAAATTCAGATTGTCGTAACCCACAAATCCTTACATCAGTTTTCTGTTCGAAATCACGATACAAATTTTTTTTGTGCCTACCTAACAAAAAACGTTATACAGGTTATTAACAAGGAATTTCCCAACTCCCATGAAGATAAAAAGAATTATGTTTACTAATGTAAATCCTGAAATATAACAGATTTTTTTTAAATTAAGTAATTTCCACGTGGACCCATTTTATTGTGTGAAGTATGATCTAGTCTGTATTCGATTTCCATCTAGATCCGATGCAACATATCCAGAATGATAGTACCAAGATCTTCCACAATCCGACCATGGGCATCTCGAGGTCTTCCACTTTAAAAGTGGCATAAACTCTGTTATTTACGTAATCCCACAGAAAACAACAAAAATAACAACCGCGTGATTTCAGGGGAGCGTGGAGGGCAAATCTCGGATCCACCTCATCTTATCCAAAAACTAGGAAACTAGGACCTCTCCTCACATCTGGCGACGTGTTGAAAACGGATATTTGGTTGCAAGTATGCCACTGGGAAAAGGCGTAATGTTTCAAGAAGTCCAGTTCTTGTGACAGTTGTCTCCACAAAGAAAAACGGCCCGATCATCAAATTGCATGAGACAGTTTCGGACCGTTACTCGCACTTGTTCCATGACGAATTCGGACATCGTGCTTATATACCACCATATACATGGAATTTGGTCTCGTCGGAAAACCTCGTTTTTCGATAAAGCTGGACTTCCATCAATTCGGTCACAAGTTCACAAGTACATTCGTTTTGTTGTAGCTTGCTTTCTGGATTTAGTAAAATTGTAAGCTGCACAAAGATCCAACCACTTTCTGAAATCTTATGCACAGTTACTGCTGGTATCCGAAATTCTCGTGAAGCCTGACATACTAATTTACCGGAGCTTCTTTCGAACGCTTGACGGATCTTCACTATCTGTTCATCGGTAACATGCCGACTTCCTAGATGCCTTTTTAGGACGCCCTGGTGTTCAGGTAATGCTGAAGCCATGTATTCATCCTCTTGGCATCTGGTGGTACTTGGTTAAAAACCAGAACGAAAACTTTTCTTGTGCCAGAACAATTCATTTAAACTCTGCATACCGCAGGATTGTTTGCGCGTTCTCCTCGAGGCCAACAAGAGACAGGCCAGGGGACTCAAAAGTTACTTGACCTTCGGGGTCCGAGCAACAATTCATCTTTCATTGTTTCCAATAAACGAAAAAACACTGATTGTTAAAACCCAAGATGAAGACAATAAATGATGGATTGTTGCTCGGATCCCGATGGTCAGGTGAATTTTGAGTGCCCAGGTTTCGTTGGCCTCGGTTCTCCTAAAAAGATGCGAATTTCGCGCACACGTAACAGTTTCCTCTTGTAACTCCTGTCGTACAAAATGGAAAGTTTTGTCCGAAGCAAAGCATATCCTATACAACTTCTGTATAATAGACAAATCAACCAAAATAGAGGATAAACTACAAGACTTGAACCAATTAGACGATAAAATCAAATTTACATACGAAGAAGAAAAGGACAACAAACTAAATTATTTGAACATAACGATAAAGAGAAAAGAAGAAAATAATAAAGCAATATTAGAATACAACATTTAGAGAAAACCTACAACAACTATATAAACTTCATAAATAGAAAATCAAACCAACCATGGAGCCAAAAATATTCAGCATTCAGGAACCTTATCAATAGAGCAATAAAATTTCCGATGAAAGAAGAAAATAGAGAAAAAGAAATAGACACAATAAAAGAAATCGGAATTGAAAATGGCTCCAAAGAAGCCAAAGGAATAAAATGATATTTAAAATAGCCACAGAAATTAAAGAAAAAAACAGAGAAACAACATAAATACAAAAGAAAAGAATCTGTCTAGCATTTCAAGGAAATATAAATTGCAAAATTAAAAAAAGAATACCAAAAGAAAGAAATAGGAGTGACTTTCAAATCCAAAAACAGAATATTATCCCTTGTTTATAAAATTAAAAACCATAATTTTAGAAAAAGAGAGATTATGGAAAAAGAAAAAAATGGAGTGTACGAAATAAAATGCAAAGATTGTAATAAAATTTATATCGGAAAACTTATCGAACTCTAGAAACCAGATTCAAGGAACATATGTATTATATCAAAAGTGCCTTACATTTTATGCAGAACACATTTTATTAAGTAAACATAATTGGAAACTTCGAAGAAATATGTAAATTAATCTACAATACTAATAATACAGGGTGCGTAAGGTATTTGAGGACAGATTCACGTCAAGAAAGAAAACAGAGATATAAGTCGAGATAAGAACTTTATTATCGAAACATATCATGAGCATACACAACAAACCTTCTTGTTCTATGGCTATTCAATGAATCCGCCTTCAGCTTCTATAAATGCGAGATCGAAACCGTCGACATGCGCGAATCAAATGATCATGATTCATATTGGTCATTACTCGAACAATGGCAGCTTTCAATTCATCTTTGGTGTTATGGGAGTGTTCATTGACCTCTATCTCTCACCAAATCAACTTCACACGGATTTTTCAGCTTGTTTAAGAGCCTTTTTGATCTGAGTAGGCGGTTTTCCCGTGTTTTGTCTGACATAAACTGACCTCTTCGCATAACATACGAGTGATATCTGATGTTTTCATGGACAACATTTCTGATTGTTCCTTCCGACACATGGAGATCTTTGGCAAGTGACCTCATGGATGTTCTGGGATTGTCATCGATGGCCTGCAGCAAGAATTCAGGTGTTCTGATGATGTGCAATTTTTACGCTTTGCTACTGGTGCAACATTGCCATCTTCGGTCTCCAACTCCTTCCGCATTTTGTGGACGAATGATCTTGCGACCTTTAGAAATCGTGATATCTCTAAATCGCTGTGCTCTGCCTTTATTGCCACGATTGCTGCATGTCTCTTCATGATTTGTGTCACTTGATGGCCCGCCATTTTGCTTTCCGGAAACGGAAAGGACATACAATTTACTATAGTGCAGCAGTAGCCAAACGAAGGTGTGTCCTCAAATACCTTATGCACCCTGTAATAGAGAAATTTTAATAATTGAAAACTTAATCATTTTTATGTTAAACAAATACTACCCACAAGAAATATTAAATAAATTAGAATTAATATGTAGTAACGTGTTATTTAACCAAATTTTAAAAGAAGAAAAAACAAAACAAATATTGAGTAAAAACAAAAGACTAAGAGAAGTATGTAATTAATGTTTAAAAAAATAAATAGAAATTAAGAAAATTATATAAACTATATTTAAGAAAAAGAAATTTATTATCATATTATCTCAACAAAGAAAATAATATAATCATCAAATAAAACCATTGTTAATAACCATTGTTAGGAATTTAAAAACATCAAAGAATTTCAGTTGTAACTACTGAAGATTGGATGAAAGTTAACTTAAGTAATTAAAGAATATTGTGTTGCATAAATGGACGTAACGAAAATAATTTGTTATTACACAAGCACAATACAACGTTAGGAAAAAGAATGAATTTAAAGAATTTGTTTTTTTTTATTTGTGGCTTATTTAAAAAAATAAAATAGTGCGATTTCTTATTTGCTAAGGGTAATCAGTATCTTTAGATGAATAAGATATTTCAGTTTAGTTTGAAACAGTGAGATACCGGTTCAATGGTTCTCTTATAAGTAGCCAAAGGCGCCAACTGCGGAAAATATTGGGGGGCAACTGGTATACCCATCCCCGAAGATCGGCCTCGGTGGCTCAGTGGTTGCGTGATCGCCTCTGAAGCCCGAGGACGACGAGGGTTTTTTCAGGGTGGAAATTCTGAGATCACGCACTTCCTTCGGAAGGAAAGTAAAGCCGTTGGTCCCGTGTATTCGTTTGCCGGCTGCACGTTAAAGAACCCTTGCGAGGCAAAATTTGCGGCCCCTATAACGCCGTCCTGAAATGACCATAGCAGTTGAAAAGGTCGTTAATACCAAACAAACCAAACCAACCAACCAACCAACCATCCCCAAAGAATGCACAAAATAAGTAAGCCCAGCAAAATTGAGGCAGAATGTATCATGCCCCCATCCCCCCACCCCACACCCAACCATATTCCACGCCAATGTAAGTAACTGCAGCTTTTTGTAAAAGAGTAGAATTTATATGCCTTTTATGTCAAGCTTATGCACACTGGAAAGAAAATTCACACTTTTTCATTATTACCAATGCATTTAAAATTTTTAAAATTGCTTTTGCAGTCCTCAGATTTGATGGACGGCATTTTCCAATGATTACGTTTTGCAAGTCTGGCCATTTATATTCTTATTTTATTCAATTTCCTGATGGGCAATTACTAAACTTTATCCATTTCTCTTGCACGCATGTGTGTTTGTGTCTGTGGAAAATGTGCAGATTTTTTTGTTACTCGATTTGCGAAAGCAGTCCATTTGTTTAAACCTAGTCTCAATTTCTCTCTCTTGCAGTTTGTGATGACAACCCATTCTTCGTTTGAGTGCATGGTTTTCACAGTTTCAATGGGAAATAGGAATCTAATTTTAGATGTCTCATCCCGATGACATTTTTTTGCCGTCATAAGAGGAAAAAAAAATTGAAATAAAAGAACGGGAGGAAAAATCCATGTGCATCATCATTCCTTTGTCGCCGTTATCTCGGTTTTTTTTGTCCTTATTAAACTTTTTAATTTTACTAAACTTTTCTTTCCTTTTGAAAAAAAAAACTTATTTTAAAAATTTTAAAATCTGAACACGTTGGGGAAATTAGAATTTTTTTTTAAAGTATGCTGCAGTTTTTCCCTTCCCTTTTTCATTCATTCCAGTCTCTTTCTCGAATTCGTATTCGCCATTAAATACTGGGAATATCTTAATTGCAATCTCTAAATTAGAAAAAAGCTAATGCCCTTGTATCTTTTCAATATCAGTTGAGTTTCTAATATATAGAAAAAAATGGAAGTAATATTTAGAATTTGCTGAAGTTAGTGGAAAAATTAAATTTTTAGAACTTTCCCTTTTAAAAGTCCAACAATCAGCAAAAATTACTCCAACTTAAATTGACTGATATCACTTTTCTCCTCCAGAAATGTCCTCAATATGTTAACTGATAATTTCTAATGTCATTGTGAATTATGGATTATTTCTGTATATACAAGGAATTTATCAGCATAATTTATCAGCATAATTGTTTAGGAACATTGTATGGTTCAAATGGAACAAAAAATGTCGTATAAACATTACATCTAGTTTTGATCGAGTGTCAGAATTCGACGTTTGTCTATTTTCATTTATTTAGAGTCTTTTCCTAGAAAAAACGTAGGTTTACCTATTTATTTTTAAATGCATTTTTCCTGTTTTGCATATGCCAAACCGGAAGAGGAATCGACTTGTAGTCGAGCAATTACACCCAACCAGATTGTGGCAGCTACCAGCTAAGTTGTCCGAAGATGTAACCAGTGCATTGGTGCTGGGGGCAACCATTTTGAGTGGAATCCTCGACGTTAATTTGTTACCTTCTTCTTATTCTTATTCTTTGTATCATTTTAGTTCAATGTGATGTTGTGTCAGTATGCAGAATAAAAGTGATCTGCACTCTCAAGTGTTTTATTTATTTGCTTTAACAACTCTACAAGAAAATAGACAAACGTCGATATCTCACACACGATCGAAACTAGATATAATCTTTATAGGACATTTTTTGTTCCATTTGAACCATACAATGTTCCTAAACAATTATGCTGGATATATTTGGATAACCCTATATAGTTACATTTTACAGTATTTTTTATTGTTATGTTCATCACTGACTGTTCCCATATTTGATGGAAATAAATTGGAAAGGTCGATTTCCAAGATTTTAAAGGTAATTCCTTATTCCTTTCACACAATAAATAAGGCAGTCGAAAATTACCTGACGACCTATTTAATGAATAAAAATAGTCATGACCAGGTTAAATAAGTACATAAGAATGTACAATAACGAGTACATACAAAAGTTTTTTTACGTTGTGGTTAAAGAGCATTTTATGTACTGGTTATTATACGATGACCTATTGTAGAATTTAAAAAATAGGAAGTTTGGAAATCTGTATTGCCAAAAATATTCCGTTTCACTTTTGAGTGATCTGTATATATTCATCCGTATATGTTCCGAGTTTTTTGTAGTATTCATAATTGAATGCGGAACAAGTTTGCAATTCGAATTTGGTCCCCTTCTGGCAGGGTTTATGAGATGAGTTTTGAATGTCCAAATTTGCATAATCAGATTATCGGAAGGTCACCTACAGATAGCTCATCCATGACTGTCTATTTGTTAGCATTAGTAGTTTTTTTTAAATTCTACGATAACTATCAATAGATAGTATTTGAGGGGTATAGATTTTTCGACCATGAATTATTATTGCGCTTACGCATTGTTTCTTTACTTTTACCAAGAAGCTCTGGCAAGCATTTTTGAAAGAGTCCTATGCAGCTTTTTTCAACCTCGTTCAACAGACTATCGAAGTCCTCAATTTGATCTTTTTGTTATTTGCATTATTGATCTTTGCAAATTTTATATAATGTCTACTGTTAAAGAGGAACTATGCGTGATAGAAAAATTTGATTTTTTATATCACTTTCCCAGAGCATCGACAGCTTGAACCAAGCCTTCCTTCTTGAAATCTCACTATCAAGACCACCTTCTATCTCAAACATGCTTCCCAAATACTCAAATTCTCTTATTCTAGACAATGTTTATTTACTTCTATCAAACGCAAGAACCTTCTTCTCCACATTGATTTGCAGAGCAAAGGAAGAAACTACTTTGACTTCATTTGTTCATAAAAATTGCTGTAGATGCTGTACGGGTCTTCAGTGTCCTTTAAAATCTGACGATCTTGGAGTGGATCAGAAAAGCGTGGGTGTCCGGAATTAATACTAAGTGTGTGGGTACCTTCTGTAGGCCACTGCAGTTAACATCGAGGCACTACATAGAGTATTTCTAATGTGGGCCGCGCTGTGCCGATAAAACCATCCAGCCCCTCGAAATTCCACAATCCGGCCTAACGAGTAGCTGCACAGGAGTAGGGCTGCGTGTGCGGAGCATGGCAGGTGTTGAGACTACTGTAGTCTGTTATTATACAGATGCCAGATTTTTGATATTATGTAAATTATCTATGAACCATTTTGTCGAGTGGAGGGACTTTTGGGATACCCTTTACCAAGATTCTGTGCACACATATGGTGTTGAAATTTAAATCCTATGTTGCATGCCACCTACACAGAGCTCTTGCGCAATTTCATTAAAATTGACCCATTCCTTTCATGTGTTGCATATTTATTTGCCGGCAGTATACATTGTACTTAAGAAAAGCAATGAGACAAATTTATTATCAATGCTTCAGGAGCTAATCTTTAAGACATTAAATATACATGGTAATTATCATGAAAATAATCGATCGTTAAAAAAATTAAATGTTGACTATGTATTGAGTTCACGAGGTTTCTTATCTAAATTAAAAATTAGCTATAAAGTAAATGGCAAACGATCTCCATGGCTCACATTATGTTAATAAGCTATTATTCTTAATTTATACACGTATCTAACCAATTTTAAAAATTATCTTTAATTACTTCTATGCTTTTTTAATTTAAAGCCTCTTGTTATCTGCCATTCTCGTCTCTCGTATTTCTTAATCATGTTTCAAAAGACATAAATTATATAAGTTAAAAGTAAAATTTATTAATTGAAATTAATTTCCCCAATGTAAACGGTTAAAGATACGAGAAAACTTCAGAAAATGAATAGAATGTTCGTGGAATATTGCAAATTCTTCTTAATTCCGCTATTGCTAGTCTAGATCGTTATTTCCACGATAATCTGAAAGGATCGGGAAAATAATTTATTATTAAAATTCCAGCATTCCTAAAGAATAAGATAAGGGAAATGAATCTATACCCTGTCTCATGTTTAGTTGAGAGTGACATCATGAGTGAAGCGGTTACAGTTCGCCCGCATGAAGAAATAGTTTGAATAAATTTCTATATAAAAATTTAAAAATTTCGGTCTGCAATCATATTTCATATTTTTCTCCTCGATATAATAAAAAATCGGCGGTTAAAAAAAGCCATTTGAGGAAATTTAAAAAAAAAATTAACAGTGGAAGGATACGATGTTGTGTACTATGTCTGATAAGCGACGTTTTTCGGTGACGTCACCCTCAACTGAATTTGAGACAGAGTATAGTTAACATTAAAACAAAACTATATTGTTGACTATATTGTTGCCGATCAGCTCTGAGTCGTGACCACCGACATACAAGGCCTGAGCGCGGAAACGTCATACATTGTTACATCATCCTTAGAAGGGCTAATTTAAGACTTATTATTGGTACAAATACGAATAACAATACTCTTCTAATGATGAATAACAATGTAAGACGTTTCCGCGCTCAGGCCTTGTCTCTCGGTGGTCACATCTGAGTTTATCTATTTTTACACTCTTTAAGTCCCATTTCTCATCACCTATTTAAGTCTCATTCTTTAGCAAAAAATTAATTTTCTCGAATATAGTATTAGAAAATGGAAAAAGAGCTCAATCTTTAGCATGTGATATACCATCGGATAGGTATGACGAGAACCGAAAGAATATAACATGGCTATCAATTTTAGAAATTCTAAGTTCAATAAAATAGAATTTTTCCTCAAAAAAACAAAACAAAACAAAACAAAACAAAAAACCACTTCAGTAACTCGTTATCAGAAAATAAACTAAAAAAAATTTCATTCGCTTGAGCAAACATTGGTTTACCCACAATCCTTTACAATAATGATTTTATCTCCTTACTTCTTGTCCTATACCGTTTCCATAGAAGGAACCAATGGGAAGAGCACACACATAGCAAGTAAAAGCATAAGCGCGTACAGTCTATTGCAAAAAGGTTTTTACCTGCTCCGAGGGAACTGGTTGGTTTGTTTGGTATTAACGTCCTTTTCAACTGCCATGGTCATTTGAGGACGGCGTTATAGGAGCCGCAAATTTTGCCTCGCAAGGGTTCTTTAACGTCCAGCCGGCAAACGAATACACGGGACTAACGGCTTTACTTCCCTTCCGAAGGAAGTGCGTGATCTCAGGATTTCCCCCCTGAAAAAAATCCTCGTTTTCCTCGGCCGGGGTCGAACCCGCGTCCTCGGGCATCAGAGACGATCACGCAACCACTGAGCCACCGAGGCCGATCCGTAGGAACTGAGCTTACCGAATGTTGATCGGTTGTAAAATCAGGTACTTTACTGAGAGTCAAAGCAGATTAGACTAGACCTGTCCCTTCTGAATAAAAATAGGGTAGCAGGTTTATGCTTGGAATGTGCTATTCACGTGCTCAACTATGACTTAAGTTTAAACCTTTATGCACTAGACAGTACATTTCACTTTCTATTTTGCGCTTATTTGGGAAGATTGATATAAACGGTGCACTTAGAACACTATTGTTGAAGGGTTGCGCACCAATTAATAAATGAATTTAATAGGATTTTTTATTGATCTAAGGAGTTTAAATGATTAATTTAAATTTAAATGTGTTCAGTCTCCTTTTAATGGGGAAAATCGTAAAATTAATATAAAAAAAAATAAATAATAAATAAAGTCACCAATCTTGAAAAACGATGAAGAAACTTGTGAGATGGAAGAAAACTCAAAGGATGTAGTCTATTGAAGATGTTGTTGATAGTAGAGATAACCCAGTCTATTGAGGATGTAGATGAAGTCTTGTGAAGATAATGTTGATAGGGAAAAAACGATAATCTTGAAGGAAGTGTTGTGTTTGAGATACAGATGAAATTCTTTCCAACATCTATTTAAATAACATGGAGCACAATTTACTAAACAAATCACAACACAAACAACACATAAAAATATGGATGAGATATGTAGATGACATCCTAGTCATAACAAACAAACCAATAGAAATATCAATAAACCTATTAGAAGAACGATATCCTTTAAAATTTACACACAACAGCATGACCAACAACCGTATCACATTTTGATATTGAGATATATGAAAAACCAACAAAAGGTAACAACATACCACATTACTTATCACAACAACCCACACACCAAAAAATTAACACTATTAAAAAATATTTACAAAGAATAAAAAATCTTACATCCCCGAAATATATTCCTACAAATTTAAAAAAACTTAAACTGAACCTAATAAAAAACAAATATCCAATAACTTTAATAGACAAAATTTTAATAGATGCGTTTACAAACAATACAACAAAAACTATACCAATTCAACAAGAACAACGAAAAAGATATTCAATACAATACAATAATAAAATTTTCCACAAACAGAAAAAAATATTAGAACAAATACCAAACATAAAAATCATACCAAAAATAACAAATAATATTACTAAAAAATTAATAACCACCACCAACCTAAAAACAACAATCAATCAAAATAATAGCACAAATATCAATTTCAAAGAAATATGTCAAAAATAATAAAGAAAAATGGAACACTAGAAATATAATTTATTAAATACCATGTAAAAATTGTGAACATATCTACACAGGTCAAACTAAACGACAATTAGAAATAAGATTAAAAGAACATGAAAGAGCACTTCGCCACAAAGACAAAAACAACCATTTAGTAAATCATTGTATCAAAGAAAACCACACACCAGATTGGAATAACACAAAAATCATTGGAAAAGAAGAAAATTATAAAAAAAGATTAATTAAAGAATCAATAAATATCATTACAAATAACAAAAATTTAGCCAAGCCATCAATAGAGATAAACAATAAATGGACACTACTTTTAAACAACAATCACCCTAGCCAACAATCATAACCAACAATTACAACCAACTTAGCTTCATCGCCTTTATATCAATTGTTAAATTCTTATTTCAACTGTTTTAACCATTCAAATACTGTTTTAACCATTCAAATACTGTTTTCACCATTCAAATGTATATATAATCCAAATATATGATCAGAAATATTCTCGAAAACGTTTTTTTATATAAATTTTATCCCAAATATTTGGACCACCCTCTTCAAAATTTCATCTGTATCTCAAACACAACACTTCCTTCAAGATTATCGGTTTTTCCCTATCGACATTATCTTCACAAGACTTCATCTACATCCTCAATAGACTGGGTTTATTTCTACTATCAACAACATCTTCAATAGACTACATCCTTTGAGTTTTCTTCCATCTCACAAGTTTCTTCATCGTTTTTCAAGATTGGTGACTTTATTTATTATTTATTTTATTGTTTTTATTAATTTTACGATTTTCCCCATTAAAAGGAGACTGAACACATTTAAATTTAAATTAATAGGATTTTTTCCGACCTTTTACTTTAAAAATATTTAATAATCCTTAAGCGAATACAGAAAGTTGCATGCAGTTTTGGGCATTCGCATATTAAATGCTCTGAAGGCCAAAATCAAAATTGTATGCTTTTCAGCATTTATGCAAATCGTCTTACGATTTGTTCAACTGTAATCTTGTTAATAATTGAAAAATCTATTATACATAAACACATTTAGTGCATCTTAATGTTTAAAAGTATATATATTTTAAAATTATTAAATGCAGATCAAATGTGCAAAAATCAACCGCATTCTTCAGTCCAAAAAGTGCAAAGTATCCATTAAAAGGCGGGAAGTTTGGCAAAATAAAATTAGCTATAATTAATTTCTGGGAAATTTCGAAAGCTTTGTAATGAATGAATGAATTTTGCAAACTTCTTGGAATGAATTGCGAGCATTAATTGGCTAAAGAAAACTGCAGATGACCGCTTTCAAAGAGGAACGGGCTTTGCGGGAACGAACCGAACAGAATGAAGATGATAAAAGGAAGGAAAGAAGAGGTGAGAGTTCAGTGCACAAACGACTTCACCCACCCACGCGAACACTGCTTGAATGAGCCATAGAGCAGTGGTGAACATTTCTCCGAAGGCTGTGTAAACAGATCCCGCTGACCCTCTCTCCTTCACCTGCGCCACATTTCAATTTCGAACGCGACCATCGCTGTTGGTGACTCAAAAACTGATTGGCCAATGGGGCGGAAGGTCGAACTTCGAGACCTCATATTCTAACCGTGGATCTCAGCTGAAATGTAAACATGGGGGAAGGAAAATGCTCTGAGGAAAAATCTCTGCTTTTTTTTTTCTGTCACGAACAGGATTTTTAGTTAGCTTATAGGAAATTTAAAATATGGCATATTAATGAGTTTGACACTGCTTTATCTATTTTTCCAAGTACTGTCTATATTTATTAATATATTATTATTTAGTTACTAAATTTAGAAGTTTTCAAATAAAAAAATATGAATTATAGTTGCTATTAATTGCAAACATTTGCAATGTGAACTAGGAAATATTTGGCCTAATTAAATTTTTAATAGCTATTCATTATAACAAATAACGAATGAAACTACTGTTAATCATTTATGATTATAAATAGCAACTATAATTATGAAAGTTAGGAAATTAATAATGTTAATTTTATGACACCGTTGTTTGTGGATAAAAGCTTCCTGCCTATTATTCTGGCGGGCACGAAGAGAAAGTCATTTAAATTAACTGAGAAAAACGGACTGTCAAATATTTCAACGGTATTTTTACGTATTTTAATAATTTCTATATAACAACTCTTGTTCCTTGAACAGTTTTCCAATATTGTTAAATCGTAGAGCATTTGTGATATATTTTGTTAGTTTTGTTGTTAGGGAAGTTTAGTAGTTGCAAAGTCTGTAAAAATATCCAAGCAGGAGCATGCTACAACATAATTAATGCACATTAAGCAACTCAGCGGTCTTCTCGTGGCGCGCGGACAGTACAGTAGATAAGATTACAGCGCTTATTGAATACAAAAGAAGAATAAAAAACGAGTGGGCTAATTATGCATTATAAATAACTGCAGAAGAGTTAAGAACACAGCCTATAGTAATTTAATTTAATAATTGAGCGTGATAGAGCTCTATAGTAAACTAGGTCGTCATCTATTGACAGTGGCATATTTTCCATTCTGTAAAATTGAATATATTTTCCATTCTGTACCCTGTTTACCTTTCTTTTTCCTTCATCGAAGCATTTTCTGTATAAAGCTAGTTATACAAGTGTCCCAGGGAGGTAAAAAGCATACAAATCAACACGCTTCGTCAATAACCCGTTGTTTGAAAATGACTCCGCGGTTGGGTACGGCAGACGAACTGAGAAATTTCAATGATGGAACGCCTTTAAAAGAAATATAAGACTATTCCTTAAATCAATCGATCCAATACCTAACCTTTAACCATCAAACCTAAATCATTCACTTAGCTCAACCACTACCCACCGGTGACCACACTTCTTTACAACTCGTGGATTCACTCAGCTTTATGTTACGGTATTATCTTTAGGGGTTCTGCAACTGCTTTTGATCTAAAACGTATCCTTAAACTCCAAAAACGGTTTCTGTGAACTTTAACCAACACACCGAAATCATCTTCATTTCGCACTTATTTCACGAGCCACACATTTAAGCTGCAAATATCTTCTTTTATAGATAAAATTATAAATTTCAATTTAACCACAACAAGCACTTTTAACCAATTATTATTTTGTTGTAAGATTTTTGAAAGATTATTATGAATTTTTGTGTAAGACTCCGCTAATTTAAATGATTACTGTCCTCGTAATTTACTTTTGGTTGATACCTTAAATTTTTATAATTTTAACTAACATATTATTTACTAACCGAAAAATTTGTATTTATTTTGTGTATACTTTTAACTACAGCGCCTGCCAAGAACCAACTCGTCGGTCTTTGACCATACAGGACTTGGTTGGGTGCCTCTGTATTCTAACACTTTAAAATAAATAATTAAATAAACTATTATTTGCACAATGTAAAAATACTTAAAGAGCGCATGGCACTTATAGCAGGCTAACTAAAAACAGCAGTCAATGCAGATCATTGCAAACATACTGAACTACTATATTGAAGAAGTGGCCGACATTATTTTGATTTATGCTAACGGGAATGGAAGAACTAAGGCTAGACTGTATCATGAAAGATACCAAACTAGCGTGTGCGTGTTCTTTTATTAAGCTTACGCAAATGTGCATCATCAACTTCGTGAAACTGGATATTTCTCTGTGAACATTTGCGACACAGGGCGAATGTTCACATATATGGTTTACTATAGAACGCTATCATGCTCAATTATTAAAATAAATTACTATAGGCTATGTTCTTAACTCCTCTGCAGTTTTTTATAATGCATAATTAGCCCACTTGCTTTTACTTCTTCTTTTGTGTTCAATAAGCGATGCCTTCATAAATTCTCGACAATACGAGATACTGCAACGGGTTGCACACGATCCAACAACAGACATACGTACTGTCGCGTACTCCCTTGATGTGCACCGCAATCTTGTATGGAGAGTTATGCATGAAAACCTGATGCATCCCTTCCATCGGCAAAAGATCTATGCAATGAAGATTGCTAACTAACCTCTTCGGAAAGCGCTTGCACGATGGTATTTGCAGCAGACTTCAACGGACCCCACATTCTCAACACGTGGTTCTGATGAAGCCCTGTTACAAGAGAAGGCCTCTTTAATTCATACAATTGACATACGTGGGCGACCCGCATGCACAATTCGTGTATATCAAGAGCGCTACAGTGATAACGACTGGACTGGAATTGTGCATAAACAAGTAATTGGCCCGTATTTAATGCCTCCTCGCATAACCGGCATGATTAGCGCATTTTCTATGAGGAAAAATTGCCTATTGGAGGAAGTATCATCGATGGTTTGCCGAGACATGTTCTTCAAGATGATATCGCGCCTCTCCATTTCAACCGTGAGATAAGCAGTTTTAAGGTAGGACATCTTGTTTTGCCGGTACATTGACTTTTTTACATGGCCATAAGTTTAAGACCAATGATAAAATTTTAAAGAAACTCATTATTTTGTGAGATAGCAAAAACTTATTATTACAGCTGCACATCTCTTATTCATAGAGTCAACCAAAGCAACTCAACGTTCGCAGCTTTTCATACTTCTTTCGCAGTTTCAAATAACTGAATCCTATTTTTGAACTCTTTTAGTTTCAATTTTCGTTTTAAATCATTCCATAACATTTCAATAGGAATTAAATCAGGCGACTGAAAAAGCCATTTTATAATATTAATGTGATTTTTCTGAAGCCACTCTTTAACGATCTTGCTTTTATGTTTCGGATCGTAATCCTGCTGAAATGTTTATTTCAAAGATTAATTGTCATCAATATAAAGCAACATAGTATTTTCAAGAATGGATTTATACATGTTTTCATCAGTCAATTTCGAAGGTCCTCTTCTTCGCCAAGTAAAACAACCCCACACAATTATGTTAGTTACCACCTTGAAATTTGACGATAAGTTGAAGGCAATGAGGGTCATATTCTTCTTCTTTTCTTCGTCTTACATATATTCTTCCATCACTGCAAAACGAATTAATCTTTGTTTCATCCGAAAATAGCACATTTTGCCATTGCTGATTTCTCCAGTTCAAATGAGCATGAGCGAATTCCAACCTTGAGTTTCTCTTCTGGAGAGAGATGAATCGGCGTCTGATGGTCCTACTGTTTACAGATGCCATTCCCGCAATCTATATACTCATGTTTATGTCTCTTGCAGTCTGAGGGCTGTCACTTACTGCTAAACGATAGATATGATGGTCAGTTCTTTCGTCCGTTTTTAGAGGTCTACCACTTTTTGGTCGGCCTTTGAAAATCTTTGTTCCGTTGTACAGTTAAATGGCATGTATACATGATATTTTACTTAAGTTCAACTGTTTTGTAATTGCTGAATAACTATGTACTTGATCTCTTAACTATTTCACCCGTAATTGAGTTTTTGCTGTAATATTCTTTGCTTTTCCCATCTTTAAAGGACATTAAAGTATATAAGATACATTGAATAGCATAAATGATAAACTTTAGAGCTTCTCATCTTATGTTCACATGAAGTACCTTCTCGGTATGCTCGACTTCTTTCTTCGGTCCTAAAATTTTGTTCACCCCTAAAAAACCATTTCATGAGAAAATTTGCATAACTAATATAATATTATTGTAGAAACGATAAACATCAATTGCATTTCACGAATCAATCAAAAATTTATTCAGAATTACTTTTTATATATTATAAACAAGCGGTCCTAAACGTTTGCCGACACCGTATGATTAACTGGTTGCTAGATCTCCGAACTAGTGGATGGCCGTGCAGGCTCCCATTAATTGATCCCGTTTAAAGAGTGTTGTATATGAAACCCCAGTCGAGTCACATGAAGATTTTATGGGGCGCGTGGCAACTGTTGTAGTGTAAGATCGAGAGATGATCAGAATCTTTGAAAACGTGAATGGTTCAATGTTAGGTGATGCGAGGCCCAGATTGAGAGTGGCGGTCGTCGTTTTGAACTTATTCTCTAATGTAAGCCTAAGATTCTTTCATGTTAAAGCTACCTGTGGTAAATAAACGTCTTGAAACAGATACAATGTTCCTTCATTTTTTGGTAATCGGCGTTCCGTTATAATCGATGTGCGGAGCTCGACTACAGATTCATTGAGGAAAAGTGTTCATCTGTGTCCCTGAGAAAGTGGTCATGAAGTTCTGGGACACTTTGTATATAATATGATTAGCTCTTCATTAAGTAGCGGAAGAATGAAGCTACTTATTGGTTTTACTATCTCTGTCTGTCTCTCCGCCCCCTTCATATTTTCTCCATTTTTTTGACGTATACCTTTGAGCAAATTAATTGGAACAAACAATTTCAAATCTTCCGGGGATCCCTTTTTGCTTTGTCGAAGCAGGTAAGTGTCTTCTCTAAGGGAAACCGATCCGGTTTCCTGCTTCAACTTGAAGACAAGGCTGAATGTTGCTAAACACACATAAACCTCTTACTACATCTTAGACGTGTTCGTGCAGGCTTATGATCTTCGTCCATCTCGAGCGGCGGTCGAATCACACCTGGTCAGGTTTCTTAAATCTGATGAAATACTGTAGCTGCTGACGTAATGATCGTATCGGCCAACAGAAAAATGATTAAACTGACTTTCGTGTTTGTTTTGAGTACAGGATTACGAGTAATATAGAAAACATGTTTTGCTTCAAATAATTTGCACAAGGGTGAAGACGTTGAAATTCGGAATGTATCTTACTATATAGGTACGTCCTACATCACTATTTTTGGTTTTGATCGGCTCACTGAGATTGGAGTTACGAGGGTGGGAGTTAACAACATGAACTCAGGATTTCCGCTACTTTCCTATACAATCGTCAGGGATGATTAATTTCTTGTTTACACTTGGTTTAATGAAGTTTACAAAATATTATACAAGCTGATTATCCGACGTTTTCCGGTATTTATTTATCCCAATCTTCTAAGTTTTTGTAGAAACGGGTGGGCTGGAATTAATTTTCAACGTTGACTTTGAATTACTCGGAGCCTAATTGCGCTATCGGAATGAATTAAAATGCATTATAAGCTTTCAGAAAATCACCATCCATTTTGCCGATTTCCTCGTCGTTTTCGAGATATTCGCAAAACACTGAAAGAGTGCGCACTTAAATTCTCCTTTAAGGGGTAGGAAAGGGGGATGGGGGTAGTTTTTTCGAAATCTCATGTAGACAGTGACTTTTGATGGTCTTTAAGAATCTGAAGTCAGAATTTCTAAAATCCAAAATTTTTTTATAACATACGCAGAGTCTGTGCGTGTGTATTAATATTTTTTAGATATTTGAAATTTTGACTTTGGATTCTTAAAAGACCATAAAAAAGTAGAATAGAAATATCTCTTAAGACCCAAACTCCATCTCTTTGCCTTCATCGATAAAATTGTGTTCAAAACTTTAAAAGTTCCAAACTTTCAGTGCCTGTATATCCTAAACTGTTGGATCAATTGAAGAAACGCCAAGAATAAAATATTTTTCAAGTGTTGTGTACAATCTGAAAATTCCATTATAAATAGGGGTTCCTATTTAAGATTTCATTTTTCCCCCTCCCTGACCCTCAGGGGTAGGGTGGAGAGGCCGAGTTTGGTATCATTGGATAGCTTTTAGAAAAATATTAAAGACGTATATTTTGTTTTTTCGATCTAATGTGTATTTCTCCAGATAATCCACTGTTACATTTTATTTGAAACACCTTGTATATATAAACAGCATTCCATCTGTATATATAAAAAGTAAATAAAGGAAATTAAAACGGTATGGATTTTTATGGGAAACAATATTTACAATCTAACAGTAACTTATGTCGATATAATCAAGAACTTTTTTCAGTTCCTTTATAGCGGGAGTGTTTGGTTTTTTTTTGTTCTGCAAAATTGTTTCACATGTCTTTTATTTGACATGTTCAGTTTTATTTCAATTTCATTTCGATCAATAAAATTAAAACCTAAAGGTTGAATTTGCCGGGAAAAATCGTCTCCTTCAGAAAATAAATATTATTCTTTGAATTTTCACTTTAGATGACTGCAAAAAAAACATATATAACAAATTAAAACACATTTCCTTATGGTGATATTAATGCCGTGGTAACTTGTCATTCATTTTATTTTTCTTCAAGAAAATTAAAAATTGCAACCAGATCTTTTTTTTTAACTTCCTGAATCTCCAAGTGGAAAAATAAGGCGTTATTTTACAATTCCTTCTGTGGCTTCCAAAACACGAATGGTTTGTTAATTTAAAGATTAGCCATAGTGTCGCCAGAAGTAAACACTGTGAAAAGACGCAGACTTAAGATAATCCTTCTGTTATTTACATTGCAAATCCAAAACTTTGCAAAAAAGTAGCTGTGCTCTTTGTTAATACCAGGAAGATGAAGTTGGTTTTAAAGCCTTGAGATACTGATTAAAAAATAAATTCGATATAAAGGAAAAATAGCAAACTCCAGAAACAGAAAGTTTCCGTCTAGCTCTCAAGTACTGCCAATGATAGCCTCTGCATTAAATTTCCTTGGATTTCATATTTTCTCTGTCCGTATAAGGAGCGTGGGCAAATCAAATGGGCAAAGGCCCCTTACTTTCAAGTTTTGCAACCAAACAAAGCAATGAGTTGGCCGAGAGCCAGAAGGGTTCAAAAAGAGTTGGAGAAAATGCCTTTTCCTCCTCCTTTTCCCCCCTTTGGTAGCTTCTTTCTTTTCCTTCTTTTCCGCTACCCTCCCTTCCCCAACCTTCCTTATCGCTTTCGTTGCCAAACTTTCGCGCATCGTTGCTTTTCGACTCAAAGATAATTTGCACTATGTATCATCATGTTCGTCTTAAAAAAATTAATAAGTTTTTCGGCAAAAGAAAGCACAATCCAATTAAAATTAAGTAAGCATGAATTTCAGCATAGATAAAATGTGTTTTACATTAATTTAAAGGACTAAATAATAGTTTTCTTCATAAATTGGCTTAAAAGCTGTTTTCGTTGTGATCTGTGTTTTGTTGGCTCCTTCTAAGACTTTCAACCTTGCGGCTTTAGTTTGGTTTCGGCTGTGAGGTAGTTTAGGAGACTCTGCTTCTCAAATAGCTATAGTAAATCTGGACACCTTGATTCAGTTTCTTGAGACCTGTTGAAAAGGTGAAATGAAGACTAAAAAATTCCTTCTACAGAAATCCACATGATTGTCCATATGGTTATTTTTTTTTGAAAAAAAAATCGTAAATTTAAATTTTTAAAAGAATGCATAGCATACATTTTATATTTTACATAGAAAAGAATAATTCTTATATAGAGCTTTAAATATTTGAACTCCTCACTTAGAAAGAAAATGAGTATGAAATGTAATAAAGAAAACGAAAAGGACGGAGAGGTGTAAAACGGAAAAGAATGACCGAGATAAATCCTATATCACTAAGTCCCGCATTGCGGGAAGGTCTACATATAGCCTCCAAGAGGCCTCGAACTTTCTATGGTATAGTGGGATATGTAATATAAAGGAACCTCATTTTAAAGAAATAGTAGACAAAATGCTTTCCTTTCATTACAAAAACATGTTGTATTAGGACTTTCTCCATGTTGTGTTTCGCTTGTAGATAACATGTACCCCTTTAATTCCGTTATTTATAATAAGCGCTTGATGTATAATTTTAATACTTACTTTAAGATTTATCGATTTTTTTAAACAAATTTTTCTCCATCTCTTTACGTTATTTCAGAAAAACTTTAAGATGAAACGCAGCTGAAGAGAAAATGGATGCGATCTACAGGGTTTCGATTTATTGATTATTTCCTGAGCCTTAGTGCCAATAAAAAGTTTTTTGTTTCATAGATCACAGTTGTCTTACATACATACTCACCCACATCTGCTTCAACAGATACGCATTCAAATATCAAGAAATGTAAACATCAACGATGTAGATTTATCAGCAAGGAATTCAGAGCTATAGGTAAACAAATAATATGAAATTAAAACTGCATCCATATACGTGTATAGGCATAAGCAAACGCTCATTATCCAGAAAGTTTGTTCTAATTTCAAAAATTTATTAAAAATAGAAATAAACATTGAGTCCTGTGAAGAATTTTGTCCATAACAGAGCGACATTATAAAAGTTTTCTAACATACTTTAGAAACTTCTTTATGCCCAAACGATGTCTTAATCCATTTGCATTTTCTGTGTGTTCGCCCTAACATCGCCTTATCAATAATTGCTAAAATAACTGATTAATTTTTTTGAGATTATTGATTCTTCGCAAATTAATTTTAACCGAGAAATACATAAAAGAAATTTGCGGTGGATCCAGATTTCTGTTTACTCAACCCTAATCGTATCTCCATTAATTTTTTGCCCTACTTCGAATAGACAAACCTGAAGAAAGAATTCAGTCCTTAAATTTCTCCTATTCAAGCTGAATTTCTTCTATTTCTCCATTTGAATTTATTTCCCCGAAAGAGTGAAGAGATGCGCCTTTTTCAAGAGGTATAGCCATTTTCATTACCTATTTATATTAAAAAAAAACCACACACACACATCAATGAAACTGAATTTGTAAAATTAACATTGCATTTTTGAACACCCTATACAATTACTGTATAATAATGTTTAGTATGCTATATTTACGAAGGATGAGCCCTCTAGTTTTATTTCTTGAACTCAAACTTCTTGGCAGAAAAATGGAAAATTAAAGTTTTACTGTTTGGAAACGAAACTGAAGTGGAAGCCTTCTTAGTTTTAGAGATATAATGCTACATTTCGTAGCTGAGAAAGTGAAAAAAACTATCAATAATTGATTAATCAATAACATTTTGTTCATAAAAATGTACACTATAAAACGTTATAAAAATCGATTAGAGTTTCTGCTCCCTTTGCTCAAAACAATTAGGGGAACATCATTTTCCAAATCATTTTATCCGTCATCTAAATGATAAATCTCCAAAGAAAAAAATTGGAACAAGATACCCATGCCATTCATTAATAAAATTCAAATCAAACTCATTATATTCCATAGTTGTTTTTACATCACAAAAAAAAGAAAAGACCCCCCACCCTAAAGCAAAGTGTAAATCACTTCATCTCAAAAAAACTGTGATTTTGGCGAATAATGTAAAGATTATCACTTCACTGATCGATGTTTACACAAAGCACACAAAATGCGACATCTTACTGAAGTTGAAGTGTCTGCTGCGGTTACATCACTCTAGGAAGGCCATTCTATGCGTTATGTGGCAAATAAGCTTCATGTTAGCCCTTGAAAAGCTAGAAGCTATACAAAACATAATGTTTTGCCTATTATACACGGCTTCTTCAAGCTGTGATGATGATAATAATAGAAGCTGCTTTTTTTTAAAATTTGAAATAAAGATCTGTTTACAATGAAGATGTTATTTAGAATGAGTTTTGATATACAATACCTCAATGGTTGGTTAGGAAACAATTGATGAAACAACAATTGTTAGTCTATAAATACAACAGACTATTTTCACGCACAAACGCGCCCATGCACATTGCCCGCGCTATATGGCTAAAAAAAACTTCCGGTCCACCAGTAAATGCGCTTGTAAGGTATAAGGAAACATAATGCAGTGATATTATTGGGAAAAAATGGAAGGAAAAATTCCTCGATCTGGATTCGAACCAGGAACCACGAATATCATGCTTCGAAACCAGGTCGCAAAATTTTTCCTTACAAATTTTTCCCAATAATATCATTACCTTATGCTTGGAGTAGAATTCCAGTTTTCATTTATTAATTTCTTATGTGTTCATCAGCTAGGTTGGAAAGGAGGAATTGCCAATCGGCTACCCGGGGTGCCAGTCTTATAATTGGGCTTCCATCTTAACTACTTTATATTCTTTAGGACATTTGGAAACAGCCCTGCTACTGTAACGTTTCCGCGATAGCCCAATATGTAGAGGCGATGAACGTGGCACTGCAGTTCGTGGTTTGAATAGAGGTCGCGGAATTTTTTCCTTCTATTTTTTTCCCCAAAAATATCATTAATAGTGGTGTTTATGTATAACATTCGTGCGTTCATTTTCAATTTTTAGGATAATAAAATCCGACATGTTACCTTTGAATTCTAATATGCAGTGCCATTGGTGATTACTTTTTTATTCCTTTTATCCTGTTCGAGTGTTAAATAAATATTGGATTTATTTGAAATTTAATCTCCTACCAGAAAATCAGCATACTGAAGCTTTGCTTGGTCTTCCTAGCTTGTTAATTAATTCTTGTGCTTACTATTAATTTTGTTCGAAATTATTTTCCTATGCTTTGATCAATGGCTTTGCATATGCTCTATAAAGCCACAGTCCACGAATATTATCGTGCGCCTAATAACTGGTACAAGGCAATTCTTTGTACATGTGCCAGGGTTAACGCGCTCACAGAAGGGTCGATCTAGTCTTTATTGTAGTTGACATCATTGGTAAATGCTGAGAACAGAGTGTATTACAGGTTTTACAGGAAGTTGTTTGGCCACACGCGATGAATGACGCGCATGTGTGAGTGACTTCGTGAAAAGGGTCTATTAGTGGGTAATTTTTTAATTATAAACGATCAGAAATGGATGCTAAAATTTGGAAAATATCAAAATTTGTGTGGGCGTTTAGCAATAAATACATTATTGTGTGAGGAGAAGGCTTTGCAGATTTAAATACTTTCTAGAATTTTGATTTTAAAGGGATCATTGGAGTTACGTTAGTATGGTCATGCTTTCTTCGATGGGCTTGATGTATGTCCTGCTTCGAGAAGCGGCTTGCATAGGTGGTTTTATTGTTTTTCCTTTTGAATAACGCGCTGTGTTCTTTGTATCTTATTGAAAAATTTCGTGTTGAGAGTCCGATATAGAATTTGTTATAAAACAACTCAGTGTCCTCATTACGAAAACGCACTGTCAGCTGATCTGAGGACAGCCACTGGAATGGATGTGTTCGACCAAACTGTCCGTAACAGATTTAGGGAGGCCAGCTTAAAACCATGTCGACCAGCACGACATGCACGTTTGAGTTATGTACACAATGGGCACGCATAATGTTTGCCCGCACTCTTGCTGGTTGGCAGCTTCGTCACTGGAAGCATGTGCTTGCTATTCACAAGCAAGTCAAGGTTTCGCCTGACACAATGTGATGGACGCGCACATATGTACAGATGTACAAAAGAACGGTAGAGCCCTGCAACGATGCAAAAATTCTTCAGGCGTTGTGATTGTGTGGGGGTGGAATCTTTATTGGCAGCCGCACGAACCACGTCACTATTCCTCAGAATCCTAACAGCCAACGTTACATTGATTGTCAAGCGTTGTAAGTGCTGCCACCTAACCGGAAGCGGAAATTGGACCTCGATGTACCTCCGGTGGGCTGCCCAATGAATATATTCTTTGTATGTAATGACCGCTATAAGGTGTACCTAATTTTCCCATATATTAAATCCTATTTTATTATCAACATCTGATGTCCTTATTCGCCCGACTTCACCTTACATGGCGCAGCCGACAAACGGATTCGACTAGATTCAAATTAAATCAAGGTATGTGCATTGCCGCTCTTTTGAACTAAACGTTAACGAACAAAGACATTCCAAAAAAAGACGGTTAAAATTTTCCACTTTGCTGAGTATACTAACAAATCATTGGAAGAAAATACCAATTGCCATGGATATTTTCAACTCTTTGGATTTTAACGAACTGATGAATGTGTCTGTTAACGATTTGAAGAGCGAACTAGAATTACGGGGGATCCGATTTCGTCCGAACACCCCACACGCACGCCTCGCCGGGATGCTTCTTTCCGATAACGCTCAACGCATTCGCCATACTGAGGACGAACGAAATATAGCCTCTCCCACAGGTACACAACAAACGCCAGTAACACTCGAAGATTTATCACGCTCAATGCTCGCACTAACGCAACTTATGCAGAGCTCGTTAATAATGACGCAAAATTCATCTTCACCCATCCAAGTGCACACATTACCTGACCTGCAAAGCAGCGTGCCTGATTTTTATGGAATCGAAGAAGAAAGTGCCAAACGAAAATTTAGAAAAAATCAGCGCTCAATCTAAATGGACACCATAAACAATGACCAACTGACAACAACCTCTTGTCCACATTCTTTTGTGGACAAGAGGTTGTTGTCACTTGGTCATGTCGTTATCCACAGTCCTTTCCAGTTTCTCACCAGAAACAATGCTTATGGTCGCAGCCGGAAAAATGAAAGGCGCAGCTCAACACTGGCAGCGAAGCGACGGTGCCAAACTCGCCGCGTATGAAGATTTGGAAACGTGCCTTCGTCAATAGATTCGAGAAACCATTGACGCTTTTCCAAGATAAACAAAATGCAACAAACATCGGAAACAGTAGTCGAATATTTATATGCTAAAAGAGAAATAATTTCGAGATATCCGTGGAAAGAAATACCAACAGAACAAGCTTCAGAGTTCGTTTTGCATGGTTTAAAAGACGCTGAGCACATATGCTCTACAATGTAGTCATGACGCTTACTCGATTATTGACTATGCCCTAAAATTAGATAATATCAATAAGGATCGCACGTTATTTGAGAAAGATTCAAAAAATAAGAAGTGCAGTCCAGAGGAAAGAAACGCGAAACAATTTATTAGCGAAAAACCTGAAACCGAAAACAGGAATACGAAATGGAGACCAGGTTTACGAAAAGAATCCATGAAATGTTACCGTTGTAAAGAATGGGGTCACGTATCCATGGACTGCAACAAACCAAAATTCTCCCCTTCAGACCATCACCTAAAAGCTACGCAAACCAAGCGGGAACAGATTGGCAATTTCGAAGACGCCCATACATCCAGACATATCAACAACATTATCAAAAGCAAAACAAAAACTCGCCCAGTTATTGATCCCATTATCCAAAAAGAACACGTCGTTGACGCATACTTCGATAGTGGATCAGATATCACACTACTCGACTATGATACAGCCCGAGACCTTCGCTTTCGTATCGAACAGTGGAGCTCGACTCCCTTACATATATACCTCGACTCCCTTGCCTCCGGATTGACTATACATTCAGGCCAGATGGCCAGTGCTCACTAAACATTTCAATAGGCGGAATTTCAGTGGAATTGCCGCAAGTGGGAATTAAGAAAAATCTCCCATACCAAATGCTTCTTGGAAACGATTGGAGAACTCTCGCAAACGTGACAGTTTCTATCACACCCAACAACGATCTTATGATTGCCAGTTCATCCAGTAACGAAGAAGCAGTAAAAATGGTCAATTACATAGCACAGATTCGGAATGAGGAGGCGACTCCCCACGCCACGACCCCAGAACTGTATGGGCTGGAAATGGTCAACACACACTTGCCAAGTGATATCCAGCAACAGACACACTCTCTACTGGAAGAACACAAAGAAATCTTTGCAACTGCTAGAAACGAAATTGGATTGTGCCCATAGACTGTACATCATGTCACGTTGACCGATGATATACCAGTTGCATGAAAGCCCTACCGCTGCTCATGGGAAGAGAGTCAATTCATTAGACAGACCGTCGAGGATTGGTTAGAAAAGGGAATCTGCCGAAAATCGACATTGCCTTGCGCATCTCCCGTACATGTCGTTAGTCAACCACATCATCAGTCGACTAGCCATCGATTTGCGCGAGGTTAATAAGAAGACTGTACGCAATCCTTACCCCCTACCAAGAATCACGATTGTTTAGATCGCCTCGCTGGAAATTGCTGGTTCAGATAACTCGACATGAAAATGAGCTTCTTCAACATTAAAATCGAAGAAGGAAAGCAACACGTCTACGCCTTCGTGACACCGGATGGATTATTCGAAATGTTACGCATGCCATTTGGTGCTTGCAATTCGCCAGCAACACAACAAGCAGTCTGCGATGAAGCATTTGAACAACTGAAATGGAAGGGATTTGTGACAGTATACATGGACGATGTATACCAAAACCACTGAAGAACACATAAAGGCACTAAGAGAAGTCCTGAAGATATTCTTCATATACAGATTCAAAGCATCGCCGCAAAAGTGCTCGTTCCTCCAAGAATCGATAGGATTCCTTGGATATAGAATATCAGCAAGAGACAGGAAACCAGAGCCGTCTCGATCGAAGCCCATTCAAGAAATTGATGCTCCAAACTCTGCCTCCGAACTGAAAAGATTCCTAGGACTCGCCGGATATTTCCGCAAATTTGTAAAAAACTTCTCAAGTATTGCCACACCTCTGAATCAGCTTCTTCGAAAGAATGTATCTTTCCAGTGGAACGAAGAAGCTAATAATGCATTCGAAACGTTGAAGAGTAAATTGATATCACCACCCGTATTAACTCATTACAATCACAACGCTGCGACAATTGTCCATGTCGACGCCTCTCAACACGCAATTGGTGCAGCCCTGTGTCAACTCCAAAACGGGTCGGAGGTCGTGGTCGAATACGCAAGCCGCGGACTTAGCGATTCCGAAATTAAGATGCACATAAACGATCTTGAATGTCTCGCATTGCATTGGGTCCTCACCTCCAAGTTTCATATCTATCTCGCCGGATTAGAGGAATTTACTGTATGGACGGACAGCTGGTGTGTCTCGCATTTGATGTTAAAAAATCAAAATGAATCGTAAATACGCAAGATGGTTGCTAGACCTGCAGGCATATAACTTCAAGATAAAGCACCGGACCGGATCATCGAACAAAGTTGCTGATGCCCTCTCAAGACCAAATACATTATTGTACAATCTGGCCATTCTGCGCGCAACCGACACTCGACTACAGAGACTACAAGAAAATGACACTTACGTTAAAACCTTGAAAGATCAGGTGAAGCAAGGCAGAAGATCACAATTCATCATAGAAAATGGATTATTATACCGAAAAACAGAGACACCCGGATCGCTCAGAAAACAGCTTGTCGTCCCCCAGGAACTAAGAAACGACATCTTGAAGCAGAAACACGACGAAGATGGGCATATGGACGCACAGCGCACACACAGCAAAATCCGTACCCGCTATTGGTGGCCAAAGATGTACAACGACGTTGCGGAATACGTACAGTCTTGTGATGAATGCCAGCGCTACAATCATCAAACACACCCCCAATTAGGACATTTCTCATCACTGCCAACACCATCGATCCCGTTTGAGATTATTTCAATGGACCACGTTGGTCCGCTAACAAAATCTTCACGAGGCAACTCGTACATTCTCCTCGCAATCGACCATGCAACCAGATTCGTTGTAGCCACACCCGTCCTCGATACATCGACATCTTATATCCTGAGATTCCTCGACCAACTTATAGCTCAGTATGGAACTCCTCAGACCATTGTTACCGATCAGGAAACTGGATTTATGTCGAAATCCGCAAAAGCATATTACGGAGCTACAAAGATTCAACACACTGTGACGCCTGCGTATCATCACGAAAGCAACGGATTAGCCGAACGTGCCAATGGCACTGTGACTCATGTGCTACGTAAATATATAGGAAACAAACCGCGCCGATGGGACGCCATGCTTCCGAAGGTAATTGGCAGCATTAATCGCACATTAAATGCTAGTTCAAATTACAGCCCATTCTATCTTCTCTATAGTTACGAACCACGTTTTGGATAAATTGACAAAGAAATTGCCGCGCTGACAAGAGAGCCTTCTAGAGACGAACAGCTCAAGACCTTGCATCTGGCCCGATCAAGGTCGAACAGAATCCTCGACGTCACAAAGGAAAAACGCATGCAAAGACTGAACTCACCCCGCAAGTACATCTCGTACTCAGTTGAAGACCTTGTGTTGTGTAAGAACATTCCTCGCCCAGGAAAGCTTTCTCCATACTACCACGGGCCATATAAAATATAGCGAAGTGTTGTACGATATCAGCCCGCTTGAGAACCCTGAAAAGCTTTCATACGTGCATGCATCACAGCTAAAGCCATATCACAGCCAGAGATCTGAGGACGTTCATAATCATTCACCCTCTGAGAAAGAAACCTCTGATGATTCGTCCGATGAAGACGTATCCTTGTCCAATAGTTTTCTTTATACGTGTTTTATTTCAGATCCTGATAAATCGCCATCATGCAAAAAAAAAACAGATGCCACGACGAACCAGGAACTGGTCCGCCTTCAGGAGGGTCGTGTCAAGCGTGTTAAATGCTGCCACCTAACCGGAAGCCGAAATTGGACCTCGATGTACCTCGGTGGGCTACCCAAGGAATATATTCTTTGTATATAATGGCCGCTATAAGGTGTACCCTAATTTTCCCATATATTAAATCCTATTTTATTATCAACATCTGATGTCCTTATTCGCCCGACTTCACCTTACATTGATTAATGGAGTGTCGTGTTGTGACTTCTTCATATGGCATTCGTCCAGAATTCGTCATAATGCAGGACAATGGTAGACCTCAGACTGCACGAACACTATGGACTTCCTGAAGGATCGTTGAATGACGGTTATGGAGTGGCCACCAATGAGTACTGACCTAGCCCAATCGAGTATGTTGCCAAGCGCACAGCACCACCTCAGACACTGCAGCAGCGCAGTGAAGCCCTTATAGAAGAACGGGAGGGAATACCGCAAGAAAACATCCGCAAGCTCATTCGGAGCATGCAAACAAGATGTCAAGCTGTGATCTGCGCTGGTGGAAATCGTACGTATTTCCAATACACAGGATTTACCCTTTGTTTTGAGGAGGGGTACTCTTTTTCTGCTATGAGGAGATAAGAGGCATTGGAGATAATGCAATTGCATTTGGATTTTGTTAATAAATGGTGTAGCTACGTATTTTGTTTCATTTGTTATTTATTTATAATTCTTTTAGATGACAGATGACAGACTTTAGAAAATGGGTCCCCTAATTGTTTTGAGTATTCATTTTAAATGACTGAACTAATTGCCAATAAAACAAAAGAGGATTAGTGAGAAGCGAGACTCACAGTAGGGTGGCAAATGCAATTGTATGTTTATGATGCTGTGTGTTCACCTTGGAGCATAAAAATAGAAGGTGTTCACTTACTTATTAAAGCGATTTAACCAAAAGTAGATAAAAGTAAATTTATAAGCTACAAATTGATGTTTAGTAGTAGCGGTAGAGTGTTTTTAACTACGGCTTTGTTGACGATATTTGGGAGATATTTTATCGCTTCATAGGTAAATAATTCGTGTCTACTATATAAAAACTTGAACATATGTACTAAGAATTTTGTTTTATTTTTAATTTTTTTAAACACAAAAGAAGTAATGGTTTCAGCGCTCCTTGAAAACAATGGAATTGTTTTTCAGATTATAAAATTTTTTTCCGCTAATCTTTTTTTTACTTTTCTTTTTTGAAAAAAATTAGGCTTCGAATGATAGAAATCCCTGAATTCGAATTTAGTCAGAGGAAGTTATTTTCTGAGAAAATAAAAGTTGAAAATAATTATTGGAAGAATCCCAAATAAACCCAAGGCTGATTTGGGGATGAAACGGGAGTTTATCAAAGAAAAATATAATCTCGACGTTCATAGAATCGATGGAATGAAAAAAAAGTATTAGGTACATAGAATTTTTTTGAGAATCTTTAATTTTGTTTCAAAATTTAATCTGTTTCGGCGTAGGACTTAAGAAATCGAAATAGATTTATGTACACGACAATTAAATTTTAAGCGCATTAAAAGTAAAAATCAAGTTCACCCTATGGTTTAAAATATCATTTATTACAATCAAAAGAATTAGTAATCCGAATAAATATTTTTAATATCTTTAAAGTTTTAGTATCAAATTTTAGTATTTCATCGGGAGAAATAGGCGATATATTCAATTGTTGAGTGGAAATTTTAAAGAAATTGCAAATTATAAAGTTTAGAAACATTTGGGGATTAAAATAATTATCTTGATATAAAATAAAACGGAGAAAGTACGTCTTCTAAAAGCCCGTAGAATACCTGCATGCAGAATCTTAATCTGTAGATACGAAAAAACATTTATATCTTTCAGAAAAGGTGCATGCTATTTTTTTTTTGATTAATTCAAATTGTTCGACGCAAAATTAATTTAATAAGGAAAATGTAAATTTTATTAACGTTAATGGCAATACGATTAAATTTTATCCAGTAGCTAAAATCAAGAATAGTTACAGATAGAAACTGTTCTGTTTCTGAAATCAGTTTTCTTCTTCTTTGAAACTTTGAAATTTTTGATGTCATTTGCGTAAACGGGTAAATTAATGATGTTCATGTCAATTCAAGTTCCAATGATTTTAAGTTTCAAGGTCCCAGAGGAATTGGCAAAAATAGATCGGAACCAAGGGCAGATCCTAGAAGGATAGATTTAGTAATTGATTTAAGATAATTTATATATTTTTTGCATCATAGACCTTAAAATAGTATCCAAGAGTTCCAAAATCCAAACCGTTAATACAGAGTGCCAAAAGTTGGATAAAAGCCGAGAAGAAGGATAGAATGAATAGTTGTTTTTCAGATATAGAGAAATGATATCCAGTTTTAGAGAGTTGCAGAACTATTTGGAAACAATGATTCCTTAGTTTTTGAATAGTTATTTTTTCTCGTTTCACTTTTGATGAAGATTTATTGCCAATCGAACAGTTTAGGAGAAATTTTCCATCAGCTTTATGAAGAGAAATCTCATAAGGCTGATGGGTTTCTAAAGGAATTCATGAGAATTAGATATTTGGAAATCGATAATCAAACCTTTTCTCCAAGTTATAGGATATTCGTGAGTAATATGAAATTATGGATAATATGAAATTATATTGAATAAGAGAACACGGACATGGTGAAAGCCCAACGGCAAATCTTTTTAAAAGCCATCAAGTTCCCAGTTCAAAGTAATGGGATAGAGAGATTGAATCACTTATCCACAACGGGATTGAACCTGGAGCCTAATGTTAAAGTCTAAATTTTATAATAAATCATTTTTCAGTTATCAAATCCAAAACCAAAAGCTCCTATCATTCTACGATACTAAGGAAAATTTAAAATTAGAAATCAGATAAAAAGTACAGTTTACAATGTGAAATCTGTAGATACAAGCTGGCTGGTATTTAATTATAATTTTTCTCTTGATTTCCTGGAGCCTTTTGAGGTTGAATACAATCGTCTTTGTATTTGCGTTAATGTCTCTCTTAACCCAAATACAGTAGCGCTTCAATTTTTTTCGTACGGACATCCGGATGGTACAGACACCCTAGGAGATAATAAATTTAAAATATTTCTTGCTTTAAAGTTAAAAGCTGTAAATGTAGTAGACCTATACGAATGTGTCTTGCGCGCAGGGGCTGTGTGGGCCCGCCAGGTCAGTTATCAACATAAGAATCTATTGACCTACTTTAATTACATACATAATATGCAATACAGTAAGTAAATTACTTAAATCATGTTGATGTATAAATGAGTCTTTTTTATCCATAGAACACACTGAGTCAAAATATATGACCAAACGGGCTTATAAGGATATAATTTCTGGATGGTACGGACAGGGTCCGGTCCCGTCAAGTCCATACAATCGAGGTTCTACTATATTGATAATTTGAGGCAATTGAGTGCATTATCATTTTTCAGTTTACTGTTCTCGCGCGACGATTTGGGGATGTAGAGCAGATAATTGCTAGGAGGTATACTGCTTTACAATAGGAGTTGATTCAAAAATATGGGTGCATTGTCCATACTGTGAAATTCGGCAGCAGAGGAATTCTCGAGTGAGCTGGTTTTGTTTTTTTTGTTTTTTTTTTAAATTTGGTGTTCCACTGGTTTTTGTTCCTAGAAAGTAAGTTCAACGACTGCGAAGCAACGCTGTACAATTCCATGCTAGTCTGCCTTTGAACAATTTGTTACTGGCTGTCACATGTATTAATGAGCAATTTATGAGTAGCGCAGTGGAATAATAAATAGCATGTAACAGCGCACAAAATAGTGTAAATAAAGTTAAAGTTTATTGAAAATAAAGCAAAGTATTGAAGATAAAGAGGAGTCAAATGAGCACCTCTTTGCAAAAGCAATAATTTGCACAACAATCATAAAAATGTAAGTAAATAAATGTTTAACATGAATACAAATAGATTAAACTTACGTGCACTTCCGTGCAAAATAACTTAAGCTTAACGAACAAGCTTACAAACTATACCTATGCTTCAAGGTACACTTATCCTACCAATAAATTACATCATAGGCCTAAACGTAGGTCCTTACGTTACAATTCAGCTAGTAACCTAACTAAAGCTTACAAGCTAAACAAATGAATACGACGATTAAAGTCCTAATGTCCAAAAACTGTAATTACCAAATTCACCTAAAAGCAAATTACATCAAAGGCTCAAACGTAAGCCTCTACAATTACAAATAAGCTTGCAACCTAACCAAAGCTCCAAGCTAGTCAATTGAATACGACAATTGATGTCTAAACTGTAAATACCAAAATCACCTAAAGGTAACTTACAACAAAGGCTCTAACGTAGCCTTTACAATTATCATATAGTCAGTTAATCTAAAACAAAGCTTAAGAGCTAAGCCAAAGCACATAAAGCTACAAGAATAAATGACTCAAATGATAACTACAATATAATAAATATCCGGCAGCCGAGCTGATAAACTTAAGAGCTAACGTCTAATAGCCGAAAAGTTTTATAGCTTAAAACAAAACATTGGATATAAGCTAAATAAGAATACAGCAAGTTAACTGGGTCGGCCTTAAACTTAATTACCTAGGGACGGACCTCTCAGTTAACGAGAAAAGCAATTAATAACAATTCAGCAAAATGAAAGCTTAAATATTAATATAAGTATTGAAACTCAAAAGCAAAAGCACAAAATTACAGAAACAGCTCACATAAATTTTGCACTGAACACAAGAGCAAACAAAAAGCTCGGAGCGGCACACTCGCAAAATGAAACCGTCCCAATAGCGAGAAATAGAATTTGATAAATAACTTTTGTCAAAAAGTCTCAAACGATAAAGTTCCAAGTCCGGGGAAGTCCAATTAAGAATAAAGTCTTATACTTAGAAAAAGGGTTACAGGAAATTATGCACTCTACGATAATTCCAACAGGTCGGACCACCTGACTCAGCATTTTATCACAGCAAAGCCGAAATCGCTCCCGAAGTAGGCCTGCATGCCTCCGGGCCAAAAACCACACACTTGCGTATTAAAATGCAAGTCTCGGCGACTTAGCTCAGGGAAGGATTTCCGGACCATATCGGCCGTAAGGCATACAGAAAATGAAACACTCACCAAGCTGTATACCTGGTAGACGGCCGTAACATTCAGCACCCGAGGGACCACGTCGAACGTCGTCGTACAACACTTATTTAGCTTCGGAGGAACGCAATTTGTTGCGCATGTATTCTCCGCCAACGTGGCTTCTCGGCACAGCCCGGACTCACACGGCGAGGCACTCGCCGCCTCCGTAGTCGTCTCCGTAGAAATCACTCGAGAACGAACCTTCTCCTCCGGCGAAGCCAAAACCAGACCATCTCGAACTCCTCCGTCGTTCGCAGCCAGGAGTTTCCCTTTGGTCCGTCCTCCCTTGGTAGACGCCAAATTCCTTCTACCACTCCGTCGCCGTTCTCTCGACCAGCTCACAGAAGAGAGGCTCGCTCCTCCCTCATTGGCTGTTGCGAGCTGATGCCGCTCATGACGCGGTCGAAGGCGATTTCGCTTTCGTTCCGTATTCACAAATACTCTGGAGCGCAGACGATCACCTATGCCAACGGAATCATTAAAATTCCGTGACACTGGCCTTTTCATTATCAGGATGACCAAGAGCATGACAACGCGTTCTTTCATGAAGTACAGTCATAACTAAATGATTTGAGGAAATTTGTCACGTGTATAATTAAATGGTTGAGTATTGCGCAGTGGAAAAATACACACGTAACAGTGCACGGTCAAGATAAATGATAGAGATATTTAATAAACAACAATAATGGTAATTAGTGATAAAGTCAAACATATACAGCTTATTACTAATAACTAAAAGTAATAGCAAAAAAAACATCCATATGACAAATATACTGATAACAGAAAATAGAATGCGTAGCAGGTAACTTAACCACATCTAATGCTTCATAAATATAAAACAGTAAGTCATATAAAACTTAAATTACAGCATAAGTAACTCTGATCCATAAAATGCTTTACCTAGGCAGGAATATACATACTAGATATAAAACCCCAAAGGTTTATGAAAATTTATTGGCAAAATAAAACACAACTTAAATAAGTAGGCCAAAAACTCCTATTTGAAGTGTAATAACAAAATATTTCTTAAATATGTCATGAATTAAAGAACCATTCGTTCTACATTGTAACGTAAACATTAATACGCACCTAACAAAACCAGTTCCAAAATGTTGCATAGGTATGAAAAGAAACAAGCTAAACACAGTTCACAATCCAAAGGCCGAGGCCTATTATGCCTCGTTACTACACAACTGATAACTGAGTCCAAAAAGTCCCACTGTAACTCAACAACCAAGCACAATGGATGAAAGGCCGTCTAGGCGATACACTTCTGATAAGAATTAATCACACAGTTGAAACACTACACAAGCAAACTACAAAACTCATTACCTTAATAACTAAGGCTAACAGTGTATAGCAATGTAAACCAATGTTACAACACTACATTCTCGTAAATTCAATACGGCAACACAGTCCATGGTCGGTAAGAGAAATACCTCACCAGAATTTTAAAAACACAATAGTTTGCTATTCTTAAATTACCGAATATCAATGTTCGCTAGAATAAACCGCAAATTTTACAGCTGGCGGTAAACACATCCAACGTCCCAGTTCAGTCTTAATTGTAATAAACACAGAAGGGCAACTTAGGATACACACATATGCCTAAAAAATATAAGAAATTAAACACAATTAAAACTTCCAAAGCTGGTTAACTCAATAGGCCAAGAACGAACGCCAATTATGGCGGCTATCCTTTCTCGAATACGCCCCAGACGATTGGCGCCGAAAGTTAATTAATAATTAGAATACTGATGGAGAGGACAGGACGGGAAACATCAGCTTATGCTTAAACTGCAATTCTGAACGGGCGAACTATCACGAAGCCAACAGAGTCCTCGTAATACGCCGTCATTCCACTGGGCCAGATGACATTAATTTCCGTATAGAAACGGAAAGCTCTGTGCCGCAACTCAGGGAAGGTCGTTTTTATAACATTACTGGCCAAGCCCACAAAGAAAGAAGCACTTACAGTTACGTTGAATGCGCTGCATAACGGTCTTCTCCAAACGACGGGAAGTCTCGGGCACGGCAGAGCTTGCTCGGAGTCGCTCCTCAGGCGTTCGTTGACCTCTCTCCCAGAAACCGCCGCCTGCGTGGCTTGGCTGCGTGGCTTTTTCCGTAACGGCGTCGTATTCGGGTCCCTTAACGACTTCTCCGGTCGGGAAATCCTGTATGAGGGCTCGCCGCCTCTTCTCTCAACCAAGCAAACGTCTCTGGCTCCAAAACTCGGTCTCGCTCGGCTCCAGCATTTTCCCCGGTCGCTCTCCTTGCCTCCTGCTCCTTTTCCAACTCGTCAAATTTTTCTTTTTGGCGCTCACTTCGCCATCTGTCTTCCCATTGCCTCCTGCTCCATGATGCTCCACCCGCTGGTTGTGACGTACATTCTTGCTCCTTGTGTTGTAGAACACACGAGTCGAGAAGCAATGACGAGTGCTCACGCCACCTGAATTCTTGTTGGAATCCAAATTCCGTGACAAAATTGTAGTCCAATTGAATATCTGCGTGACAGATAAGTTAGAGCGCTAGTTGCAAGCCAAAATAAACCGTCCAAACACCACCACAAAGCTGTTCGCCATATTGCAGGCGAAATACTATAAATAGGTATAAACATTTACCGAAAATGTCACACTTACTCGTATAAAGTGTTCTCGAAAGTAAATTAAACACCGCCTTTGAAAACGACGAATAGCGGATCGACATCGTACTGAAGAGCATATCAGCTGCAGGTAAACACTTTCTTACATGTGTTCGGTCATTAATGGCAATATAGTGTATATTCGAAGATGAAAGTACTAGAAGAAAGTGGCCAAAAACAGGCCCCCATTATGTTTTTGACATATACAGGCAAATCTACGAACTAAAAAACATTGAAAAAGTGGAAGACATACTTAGTTAAGTTACTTTATAGGCATGGGTACGAAAACAAGAGCGATAATAACTGTAGCGATTTTGATAACGGTTTCATAAATCCTACTCAACTTCTATGAGACAGCCCTATGCATTTAAGCCGTTGAAACTGGTCTCACTATTAAAACAAGTTAAAATAAATCATTTAAAACATTTTTTTATTCAAAAACATTACTCTTTTACAATTTCAAAAAATCTGTTGTGAGCACCACGGGACTCCCTTGCACGAAGCTTTATTGAATGCTTTTTTTGGGAAATATTTCTCATTACTATTCTTGAGGCACGTATTTCCATCTCTCTCTTTGTTGTCTAAAAACTCCAATTGTTGAAACAAATTTTGACAGCAGTTTTTGTTCTTCAAATACAGTTCTTCAAATATACTGCTTCAAATAGAGTTCTTCAAACTCTGACATCAAACAGTCAAACTCTGACGTCACAAACAAAACTCAATAAACATGAAAAGAAATCTGTTGTGGGCACTACAAATACACATGTTGGCCCAGCCGATTGCAATCAAAATGGGAGGTGCACAACTAGATGTTACAGCAGTCCAAAAAACAACAATTTCAACATTCTAAGGCTCACCGTTTTTGAGAAATGAGAGATACAGACACCCGTACGCACGTATGTACTTATAGACTTCACGCCGAAACACGTCAAAATGGATTCAGGGATGATCAAAATGTATATTTCCGTTGAAATCTGAAAACCGAAATTTTTCGCGATTACAATACTTCCTTTACTTTGTACAAAGAAGTAAAAAAATCCTCTAAAGCCGTGACTTCCTAATTTAATGAAATGTGTATTAAAAAGGAGAAAATAAATATTGAATGAAAGAGAAGCATTTATTTTCAATAAAACCAATCATAAATAGTAAATTCAAAATTATTTAATGAAATACCAGGCATTCAATTACTTCAAAGGCATAATAGAAAAAAGCAAAAATACAGGCATGTTTTTCCTTAAAAATTATTTGAAATGTAAACCTTGGATATTACAACAGAATTCCAAGAAAATGAGAATAAGTTATCATAAGAATATGGGGGATTAATATTTTTCGATGTTAATTAACTATAGGGTGATCCAAAAGTCAGAAAAAACTTAATGAAAATTACTGCATCGATAAACTTCAATTTGGTCTTAAATCAAAGATTTTAGTATGTAGATTTGTCAAAGTTAGCTTTTGTGTCCAGAATTACTATTAATTAGCGGTAATTTACAATTCAAATGCTTGCGCTGGCAAAACAAACAATCCTCTCCACAATAATGTCACAATCAAGAACTTTGCTACCATTGATGATCAAATCAACAACAATTACATAAACAATTAACAAAGATAACAATAAACGACAATACAGGCAAAAACAGGTGGAGATGGGTTGTTACCGTCAAATTTTGACGGGATCTATCTAGTTTCTCTTGAAAATCCAGGCATAAAACACGTGTTCCGACGTTCACAAAAAACAATATATCTACATTGAAAAACAGCCTTTTGAATAAACTGCTTGGACGCTGGCACCGAACTCTAAAACAACTCTAAAGTTTTTTAAAAGTTCAATGGGGGCTGGTCCTCCGGTAGGCAGTCGCATAAACTAATACCTCAATCTTTCACTGCTATGCTGCAGCACCGTACAGTGAAGAATTGAGAGGTCCCGCTTTAGGAGAGGAGCCCGATTTTAGACATTTTCCTCTAATGATAAAGAAAATTATCCAGTAGAGTTCATAAATCAATACATGTTGATAACAGACACGTAAATTAAAAATTGAGTTCATGTAAGAATTAATTGAAACGTAATCATGCTGCTCAGATATCTTTATTCCAAATGGGGTCTATGTAAGGAAACAAGTTTTTTCTTGTTAAGTTATTGTGGAAAAGAGATTTTCAATTCTTTAGTTCCACGTTAACAATAATTATCCACAAAGTGTTTTTTAGTTTCTCTCTACTGTAAGTACGTATTAAGGTGGGTTTTTTTTTAAACTTAATCTGCTTCCAAAAAATATAGATGTAAGACGAAACTAATTTCATTAACATTGATGTAAAGCAGGGTTTCCCAAACTCTTTAAGCCCACTGCCCACTATTTAAAAAAATTTGCTCACTGCCCACCAAATTATGGAAAAAATGACTCGGAAACTATAAAATGATTCGGAATCTGTAAAATGATAAAAACAAAACTTAATTTTCACAATGTAGATTTATTTTTACATACATGGAAAAAAGTCAAACTTAAAATCAAACAAATGAGACGGATGAATCTGGTGCCTTTCTATCAAATTATTAATGTCAAGTTCCATTTTTATTTAGCATAATTCGTAGACCACCACGATTAGCTATTTGCAGTCGGTTTCTTTTGTTAATAATCAAATTTACTTTTGTAGAGCAACTTAAATTAAAAAAATAAAGGTGTACGTAGCAGAAGGAAATTCACGTCCCGTACTCTGAGTGAACTACTCATTCAACTGACAAATATTTGGGTTGACATTTATTTAAATACGTATTTCCGTGATTTAAATAGTTAATGATACATTGTATCAACTGAATCTTATACGATTCGTAATACGATTGCTAAAACGAATAGAGAAAGATCATTGGCTAAGACTCTTCAGCTGATATCTCTCTGAATTTAGCAAGGGACCAAATTCATTGACAATGGCAAATTGGATTTTTTAATCCATTACAAGCGTATTTATTTCAGATATTCATATTTTAAGCTCATAATAGCAAATGATATGCAGAACTAGATTTGTTTTTAATTTAAACATAGAATTTTTAAGTGGCAAAATTCAAAATGCACGGCACAGAATCGATTTTTAACAAATTCATTTTCAGTATATCCGACAAATTGTTGAAATTATGTTGCTAATGAAATAATAGAACAGTAATGGAAAAGATATTTCAGTATAAATTGTTTCTATCAATCACAATGGGCATTCAATTTTTATGTGACAACGAACGTGTTACTTCCATTTTTCCATTATGCAGGAGTCCACAAAAGGACGCCCTTGTTTTAGTTCGCTATATCCCTGAGCTAATTGAGCACAATGTCACTATTCCTCTATTCGTGAAGAGGGAAGTTTTGTAGTTTCAAATGAATGCCATTGTCACCACGAATTTCGCCGTTTCTGAACGAAACCTACGCCCAATATTCGATGCGTCATTATGGGAACCAGTATATAGCTCTCCATTACCTGATCCCCCAACATGGGCGTAGCTAAGGGCTAAATCAAGTAAACCTATATACAGAGTAACTTGCCTAAAATGCACCAATAGCCAACTTCTAAAATACAAATCTGACAGAATAGTTTCAATGGAAGAATAATTGTACAGTACTTTTATGTGAGGAGATTTTATGTATTCCATTTCCAAAAAAAAGGACGCTATATTCGAATATGGAAGTCAACTTTGAAATGTGCAACGGAAGCCCCTATTTTTAATGGTATTTTCAGATTGTAAACAACATTTGAGAAATGTTTAATTTTTGGTGCTTTTCAATTGATCCAACCATTTAGGAAATAGAGCCAGTGGCGTGAAAGTGTGCTGTGCTTCCACTTTTAAGAAAATACCAATAAAAATAGGGGTTTCCATTGCACGTTTCAAAGATGACTTCCATATTCGAAAATGATATCGATGTTTTTTGGAAATGGAATACACATAAGCACCTCTCACAAAAAAGTACAATAATTCTTCCATTGAAAGTACTCTGCCAGATTTGTATTTAGAAGTTTGCTATTGGTTCACTTTAGGTGAGACACACAATATACAAATACCTGATTTCTACTGAAATTTAAGATGTACACGGCAAAACTTTGCAGCATTGTTACTATCTTTATTTAGCAAAGACGGAGCTGGTATTTGGTGCAATTTTCCATATAATTTTCTCACATATGTATTAGACTCCCTCCCCCCCCCCCCCGTAACAAATATCCTGGCTACGCCATGTCCCCCAGTTCTCAAATATAGAGACTTCTTCCTATGGGGAGATGCGAAAGCCACCATTGCCGTTAAAAATCGGGGAACGTAGACGCTTAAAAACTCAAATCACAGTATTAGTACCAACTAATAAACGACTGACATGCTCAAAAGAATTTGAGTGCCGTATAGTCACTGCTCGATGGGAAACATCGAACATATCTAATATTCATGAGTTTAAAAGAGTTTATTTTTATATTAATTTTTTTATAATAAATATAGAAAATAAAATACGGACATTCTTTTGTGGACATCCTGTATTGTCTGTACAGCGTGTTCGGGAAGTGACCTTCAATTCACTTTATTTAAATGGTAATATAGTTGTTTTTTTTTTTATAAAGAGTATTTTTAAATTTAAAGAGAGACTCCATATCCGTGCTTATATTTCATACTTCAGTTATTCTAAGCCCTTATTCAGTATTACCGATGTACATGATTCAGTAGACTCTTTCATTGATAAATAAATAAAAGGTTTATGTACTGTATAAAATATTTATTTGTTTGTTTCATTTTTTTAGTAAGAGTAGCTTAAAATTTACTGTTTAATATTATCCCAATCCTAATAAAGACAGGAACCTAATTCCAATTGTTTAGTTGTAGAAATCGTCTATTTAGTTTTTCTTCGGACACAATCACTAAAATGTTTGATAAACCTACAAAACAGCTTATACAATGCTTAAAAACAAAAACTAAAACACTAAAAGCATTGGTAGCTAGAAAAGCCCATACAATTTACATTTTGTAGTTAAGTCAAACTTTAAATGGTGGTGGCCAGGCTTACAGATCAAAATCCATCGGCTTCATTGGACCAAATTGAAAGAATAAATGCTTTTTCAATTTATAAACAAATTTACTGTCTATTACAAAATCTACCGCATACTTCAATTTATTTCCGCAACGGAAAATGAGTTGAAAAATCATCTGAAAATATCTCGTATAAACTTTTCTTGATAGCAAATGTTTTTTTCGTATTTCCGTTAAAAACACACGTTCAGGGAATATTGGTTTACAGCGTCTAATTTAAAATAACGAAAGGACTCTTGCTCCATCACTGTTCTTCGGTTTTGCATTTTTATTTTATTTTATCATAATTTTTTTTTCATTCGCACTCACAATCTATGCCGGTGCATCTCCGAGGGAACGAAGGGTAATGAAGTTAACGGTCGCCATAGCGATGATCGGCAACGACGCAAGCGGTGCCAGAAGTCTCCCTTCGGAATAAAAGGCAAAGGGTCATCGGGAGAGGAGGGAGTATACGCGTGCGTTGAAAGTGGAACGGAGGATGGCGATTGGATCACTTGTTAAAACGTTAGCCGCGGAAATAAACTTCCATCTCTTGACGAAATCATAATGATGAAACTCCACTTAGCCCCCTGAAACTCTTCCATTTGCGCTCGAACAATTATCTCAAAATCCCAGGGCGAGACAACCGAGGGGGAGACGATGCTCATGCAGCAACAAGGGGATAATGGAAAGAGATAGAACTTAATAAGCCATTATTTTTTATATCCATGAATGTTTGAACTTAGGAGTAAATAGCTTTTTACTTCATAATACACATAAACAATTTTTACATAATAGATTTTATATGTGTCTTAATCGCCTTATGGTTTTTAATTGTTGAATTTGCATTGACTTAGCTGTTATACGTAAGTTGCATCACTTTATTCGGATTTATGAATCTTTCCATGATGAATCTTGGTGATGTTTTCAGAAATATCTTACAGAGTCCACCAAAAAAATGCATACACACTTCAGCAAAAGAAAAACCTATATAAAAGTTGTAACACTAAATTCATACAGGCATCAAACGATGAATATAAGTCCTCTTTGACTTCTACAATTACGACAGGTGCTCAAGTGATTATCATAAGCGTTGAGATACTTTTGAATACGGCGAATAGTTGCTCCTATGCATTTTCCTAGCAAACTATTATTAAGTAATCTAGGTGGCAGTTGTGGTCTTCTTTTATCGGGATCGTCTTCATTCAATGCATGTAATAATATTAGGATGCAACTTTCGATTATGCTGTTACGGAAAATATTATGTTGTTGTTGAGTTCTATCAAGTCGAAATCGACTTCTGGTGACGGTGTGGGCATATGCTGTCCATTCACAGTTTTCTAAGGAAGAGTGATAATGCGGTGGTTTCCCGTTGCCTTCCGCATGATGAAAGGAAAATATTATAGACGACATCTATTAAAGTGTGTACACATTTTTTGGCGACTCTGTATACTGGGATTATCTGTCTTTTATATTTTAATGATGTACAGTCGGCAACAAAAGTACTTTGCCACCTCCATTAATTTTCCAAAATTAAACATTAATTTTCCCTTTAACAATTCCGGTAAAAAGTAACAATTCACGTGCACCAAAATGATCATACCCGTATCAATCAATACACACCAAGAAAACTTTTTTACCGGAATTGTTAAAAGGAAAACTAATGTTTAATTTTGGAAAATTAATGGAAGGTGGATAAGTACTTTTGTTGCCGACTGTACATCATTATACTATTTCTCAACTCAAAAAATAAAAGAACTTAAATTCAATAGACTTTCCTCATATATATTATTCAAAATCTACTTTATATAATTCTATCATCTTAATATACATTCTTTTTGCCAGAAGAAGAAATAAACTCACATCAACTTACAGACAAATAATACGAACGAAGAACGGCAACCAGATAAAACGGACAGACGGATAACAAGAAAGATACACTGAGCTGCCACGTTACTAGATACACCTCACAAAATATGCAAATTGAGTGACTGTCTGTTTTGTATGTCACATAATCACAAATCACGTTATCAGTTATAAATATCTTGAAGCAACTTTTCCATTGTAGTTAAGAGTGAAACCATAGCAAGCATGGTGAAAACCAATGATCTGACTGGTTTCCAGCGTGGCGTGGTGATACGTGCAAGACGGGCTGGAATAAGCATTTCAGGAACGGTGACTCTCCTGAACTTTTCACGTACCATAGTTTCAAGGATTTATTGAGAGTGGGTCAAAGAACAAAAAACAGGCAGCCATCGTGACTCCTGTGGACGGAAAATCTTTATTGTTGAAAGAGGCCAGAGGAGAATGTCAAGAATTGTGCGCCAAATCAGAAAGCAACACTCGCACAAATTACTGCTCATTACAACTCAGGTAGCCAGAAAATAATTTCAGAAGGTGGCACGCGGGTTGACCTGTTAACAGCAGCTGAATCGATTTCGAAACGATGGAGATTTATTTCTGAAGTCTATCATTACGTGTGATAACACAAGGGTAAGATTTTGGGAACTGTCTTCTGGGACATGAAATATGTTATTATGGATTTTTTCGAGAAGGATGCCATAATTAATGTCCAGTATTACTCAACACTGCTTGATGGTGCTGTATGTGAGGCCGTTCGGAAGAAAATATCTGGAATGTTGTGAAAAAAGGCATTCTTCTCCAAGATAACGCAGGTAACATCGCTAATTTGACTCAAACAACATTGACCAACATGAACTGGGAGGTTTTACCACATAGTCCTTACAGTCCTGATTTAGACCCCAGTGATTTCCACTTGTTTGGGCCTCTTAAAGAGGATTTGGGCGAGACGCACTTCCAGATAGATGAGGAACTCAAGAACGCTGTCTTGCAGTGATTACGACACCAACCTACTTCTTTCTACGCAAAAGGCATCAGGGACCTCCCACAGCGATGGCAACAGTGTCTGGTTGTTCCGGGCTATTCTTTGAAAAACTGACATTGTGAAATAAAAGACTTATCAACCTTGAACGACCTTGTACGTACAGTATTTGGAGGTACTATAAATTTAAGAATCCTCTTAGAGTAAGTGTTTTCAGCAATTATTATGAGTCGTCTTTATAAAAAGTTTTTGGATATTCTAAAAAGCAATAATTTACAAAATTAGAATACGATTACGATAGACATATCAAGATGTTTAAAATGTAATGATGCCATTTTTATAGTTTTAAATGTTTTGAGCATAACAAATTGTACTGTTTCTAATTTTATTAGTTTCCTTGAAGTGGACAGAAACCTGCATTTCTGACGCAATGTCCTCTTGATGATTCCGATAGAAGCTGAAAGTTAGAAGCTAAAGAAAAAATACTTGTCTCCTAATATTACTTTGGACAGAATAAAATGATTCCTTATATCTGTTAAAAGAAATTGTACTTCTAAGTTTCTTTCAATTTCTTTTCTTTTTTTTTTTTTTTTGAACTCTAGAATTACCGTTGAAGCAATCGAGATTTTTTTTGGATCGATTTCATTATTCTTTGAAACTATCATTATCCTTGGTTTCGTTGGACTCTATTTTATTGTCTTGAAAAACTGTTGCCAAAATATCTGACAAACAAAAAGAGCAAAGACTAAACCTACAAAGATTGTGGATTTCGGAACTTGATATGTTTACAAGAGACAAATTATAACAATTTCTAATAGACAAATTTCTTTCTCACAGGCTCTCTATGATTCGCCTTTCTTTATTTTACAAAGGCCAATATACGATCCACAATAAAAATCATTTTACCAGGTATGCTGAGTGATTAGTAGCTACCTCAATTAACAAAAAATCCAGGCTGATAACAGGAGGTACGCGCCAGTTCAATCTCATTTAGAGGAGAACACCGTAAATAAAATGAATCCCTTGCTTGAAAAGACCTTTGTTTGAAAACCGCTTGCTCTTATGTTCTTCGAGAGTCTTTGCCCTATTTGATTACATAAGTGAAAAGAAATCTGGAGAAAAAAGTTTCTTAGAATTAATTAGTCAAAAACAAGAACTTTTTTTATGTCGAAGTGACAGTAAATTCTAAAGGGTGTATCTGAACCCCTGTCACAAACTTCAGGTAGCGATTCCCCACAGCAAAATGAAAAAAAGTTCATGTAAACATGGTTCGGATAACGAACCGTTTATGAGATTTCCCAGTTAAAATTGAAGATTCAGCAGCTGGTTTTTCTACTCTGTGGATGGCAGGTGATGACGAAATAAGATTAAAAATGAAATTAAAATTTTGTATACATTTTGATCGACTTAATGAAATCGCCTGCTAATTATGGTACGTTGATTGACATGTATATTAAGCAGTAACGCATAGATGAATCTCTACATCCATGTAGAATTGCTGTCGTCTGCATCTGTTGCTAAAATAGCGCTCTTAATAATGCATAAAATTTTATTGTGAATAATAATTAGGTCTGTTATAGTCAGTAGCTAATTGCTGTTAGGCCGAAGATTAATATCAGCTAATTGATGTTAAGGCTAATGTTAACATTAAATAATTAATGTTAGGCTTATTGTTACCAATAGCTAATTCCTTTTAGCCTTTTGTTAACAATAGCTTATTGATATTAAATCTATTATTATTGTCAATAGTTAATTCAAAATAGGTGTAACAGTTAAACCTCTTATATTTTAATTTTGTATACTAAGTTAACAAAGACAATAATAAACCATTAAAAGTAAAAAACCATTGTCAGAATACCATTGCCAGAAGTTTAAAAAAACTAAAAAATCTATAATAAAAGAGTAACCCGTTGTCTGTACACTGAAAATATTTAAGAAAATCTTAAGCGACAGGTATTCCTAACACTAACAATCATTTTTAGAATTTGTGTCTGTCTGTCTGTATGTTGTTTGTTACCTCATCACGCAAAAAATAGTGCACGAAAATTAATGCAGTTTTCACATTTGCATTGTGTTAGGTGTAACTTAAAAAATGGTGTATAATTTACCGTGATACGCCGTGTAGAAGCCGAGTTCCAGGCTAAACTCTCTTAAGCTGATAGTTGTATACAAGCTGAATGCGGTGAAGGCATACGATTAGAATTACTAATAGATAGTAATTACATTACTAATTATGGTCAAGGTATACATTGGTTCACAACAAAACAAGCAATTATGGCGATATAAGCAAATATCTATACTTAGAAACCTTTTTAACTATGTTCCGGTCTAGAAGTTTTAAACATCCACGCAGATGAAGTCACGGGCAACAGCCACTTTCAGTTATATGAACTACTGAAGATGTCCGAAAGGACGAAAGTTAATTTTAGTCAATTAAAAAAACCGGATGTGTGCTTAAGACCGCACGACCGAAGTGAAAACTTCTTTGGCGATTGTAATCAATTCTAAATAATATACACGCCAATGATATAAATATCATTAAGGATGTTATTAATAAACATTTATTTTCTTTCGTTTTCTCATTAGATCTACAATGCGTGCACTTACAACTATGTATCATTTATCTGTTGAATTTTGCTGTTGATTTTGTAAATCAGTATCTTCTTCAATTTTATTAAAATCTAAGAAAGAAATAATGGGCTTGTGATAGATTTTCTTCACTGCAGGATAGATTAGTGCTGCGTTAAAGAAAAATTGAAATATAGCAAACTCTGTTGATGATTTCTTCTGACCAAGTAAGTAAGGAAACAATAGCAACCAGACTGCATTAAGATTTTTTTAACCTGAAATTTAATTGAAAAACCCATTTACTACGGTGAAAAGTAAAATGGCTAAGAAAAATTAATTATAAGATTGTCTCTTCGCCATTGTTTTCTAATGACGCTTTCGTGTTGGTTATCAGTGTTGGCAATCGAAGCAATTATTGGTTGCTATTGTTTTCTTACTTGGTGGCGTTTAATTAACACTTTAATTTACTTCACTTCTGATGACGAATGATGGCCAATGTTATTCGGCGCCAAATAAGGGCCTGCGGTGAATCTTCATCATCATTTTCAAATCCGATTATTGCCTTTATTATTTGCTTGCCATGGATTCTACGAGCTGATTCGTCTGCTTTAATTAAATTTCTTTTTTCTTCCTAAAGTTCTATTTTTATCGCCGAAACCTCTTTTCTCGGATTGGTTGCCTTTTTGTGATTTTTATTGATTGTTTTTTAAGACCATTAAAAGAAATATCTATAAGCTTTTTCAAAAACCTTATTACTATTTTTCAAAACTGAAAACATTTAATAACGTCCGGAAAAAAAATTCACCTTCCACCTGCCTATCATTTTTTTTCAGGTGGTTATTTTTAGAGATTTAGAAAAGTTGTTCTTGTAGAACCATATACGTATTACAAGGAAGATCTTTAACATTAATTTAATGTTTTATGTTATATTAATAAAATTCTTTTTCATTCATTTAAACTTTTTAATAACATTTTTTCTCAATTTACAAATATCCAAAAAATATACCGGCATGTTTTCTCTTGAGGATGACATGCTCAAAGATGTTGCAATATTCTTATAGTGAGCTATACAGACGGGATTCAAATACGTATCATCGACCTACGTTCCTCCCGATTTGCATATAAAGCAAAAAGAAATTAAAAAATAGGTGATTTAGTTTCGAATAAGCAGTCCGAAGCATTGAATCATGATAATGTTTTTAGATGCAACAAACAAATAAATATTTTATACAGTACATAAAACTTTTATTTATTTATCAATGGACGAGACTACAGAATCATGTAGATCGGGAATACTGAATAAAGGCTTATAATAGCTAAATGAAGTATGAAATATAAGCACGGGTATCGAGTCTCTCAATATGTCGAGTAAACCCGTTTATGCTTACAGTGCGTCTCTACAGTATACTCGCGTCTGTGCTCGGAATCGAAAGTGGGACCACAAACACGGCACTTTTTTGTAAAATGTTCACCCTTAAAACATTATCATGTTAAATTAAAGCATTTAAAAATAAAAAAAAGCATATCTTGATACATTTAATAAAATCAGGCAGCGCAAATTTTTAAAAACCTGTGCGAGAGTGGTAACGTTGATGTCTTCTTTTGATCAGTATTCTTGTGATGTGTGTCGATATCGCGTGTAATAACTTTTCGTAAACTTCGCAATGACCAGTAATTCCAATGATTTAATTAAAATGTCTGTAATAACTGTCCTGCTAGTAAGAATAAAAGTTTTCCCTTAAAAGTGGCCATTCTTATTCTTATTAAATGAGTAGGGGCTGTCGTGGGAAAAAATTGCCAATCATTCGCTAGGCACACATTCCATTTAGGGAATTTTGTGCCGGACCCTTGTTCCAGAAGAGCCTACAGGAAGTCATCTTTGCTAAGAAAGCGGGTCAGATTTCTTACAGGTTCCTGGTTAATACCTCAAGAATATCTGATGTGCGCAAGAGAATCGCACTCGAACAAGATATGGTCGATAGTTTCTTCTTCCAGATTACATTTCCTACAAGTGGTTTATCCTGATAGATGCCCATCCTGTGGAGGTGTTTCCGTAGCAGATCATGGCCAGTAAGGAAACCCATGATTATACGTAGACTTCTTCTGCTAAGTTGTAGAATATTAGATGCTAGTCTCAAGGAGGGTTCCTTAATCATGAGCCTAACATGTTTCTGATCGGTGGTCTCAACCGTTTCAGCATGTCATTAGGAATAATGATGTTTACTTCCCTTGCTGCGGTTTGCTTAGAGATTCCGCAGAAAAATTCTGGACCAATCGGTGTCACTTTAGCACTTTGCTTAGCGAGGGTATCAGCTACCTCGTTGCTTACAATTTCTTTATTCCCTGTATCCATTCCAACGTAACGTTATTATGGAGAGCCCAGTTCTGCATTCCATGATTAATTTGGATGTTATCTTGGTTCATTTAATAGTCTTACTTAAGGGCGCTTGACTGTCACTAAGTGTCTTATACAAATTTACAGTTTTATTCCGATCTTGATGAAATATTGCATACTTGACCTTCAACCCATCAGGAAGGGCACTGTCTACCTGAGATTTTGAAAAAGTAATAATTATTGGTATATCGTCTTATGTGTGTAAGATTTGTCAGTGCACATCTGTAGACAGTTGACAACAGCCAGCATTTCAGCTTGGAAAACTGTAGCAAAAATACCCAGCCGCTTAGAATGCACAGTTCTGGGATTGTCACAGTAAATACTCAAGCCAGCTTTGCCAATTTGTTTGGAGCCATCCGTGTACCACACAATAGTCCCTTTAGGGAAACTCCTAATCTCCCCCCCCCCCCCCTCTGCTCTGCTACGGCGTCAGTAAAGATCTCACAAGAGTGCTCAGGGAGAGATTGTACTTCCATTACATCGCAGGGCATTAGTAGAATTTGACTGGCCATAATCTGATTAATGAAGGTGTGAGACTTCACACATGAGAATTCTACCCATAACCTTGATTTTCCAGTCGATAAGAACTGTTCCTAGCAACTCCGCGGATATATATCTATCTAGTGGAACCAAGAAGAGCGTTATTTCCATAACTAGTCGTTGTAGTGACAAAGTATCCGTAATTTCCAAAGCCTCTGAAAGGAAGCAAGTGTAGTTCTCACGGCTAATTGCTCAGTCTTCCAACATCAAACAAGAGTACATTACGTTAAAATGGGTGAAATGGTCGTAACATATAGCCAATGCACCATATTTGGTTTCAGACTCCAAGATTTACCTATGACTGTTCTGCAACGATAAATCCCCAGTTTAGCTTGGTTAATTTTATTATCAAGATGTGATTCTACTGTCAAGCGTAAACCATAGATATTTGACTTCCTTCGACAACTTGATCTTTTTACCAAACAACGTTTATATTTGGTTGATAAGAATAGTCTCCCTTTTGCAGGTGAATGGCACTAGTGTGGACTTTTGAGGATTGACTCTCAAGTCCCGTTCACTGCACCACATTTGAATCTCATACAAGGCACCTATCAAAGTTCGCCTATCAATCCCCGATCATGGCAGTAAAACAGATCGTAGATTGCACCCCCCCCCCTCTGTGGATGATAAAACCCCCCCCCCCCCCCCCGAACTCTCTTGTTTTATACAAGAAGTGTGACTGGGTCGATGACTACAAATACCGTCTGTCTAAGAAATGAGTGTGGGCTATAACTTTCTTGGCGACATATTTGGAATGGAAATTTTTTGTGCTGACAATGGTTATCATGTCCTGTACCGCGCGTTGCACGAGCAGATTACTTCGAAAGCAAAAAGTTTTAAAGAGTAAATTAAAGAGTGGTCTGTGAAGATCTTTATTTTACACGCCAAACCCCAGATGTTTAAATTATTGATGAAAATAGGAAAGAAAATTCCACAGCCTGGATTCGAACCAGAAACCTTCAGCTAACCGTGCTGATGCGCTAGCCAATTGCGCCACCGTGGACACAAAAGCATTACGCTATCTACAAGTACAATAAAAAGTTTTAATACAACTGTAAAACAGTAATAAGAAGGGTACGAAAATGTCGCAAACAGCTTATTTATCTAATCAGAAATTAATCTGAAAATTTATCGTGATTATTTTTTTTTGAAATATCAGGTAGACAATGACCTTCCTCTTGCTTTGAAGATCAAGGGTGCAAGAGATTCATCAAGATCGGAATAAAACTGTACATTTGTATTAAATACAAACCGATCCACACACATTTTCATCTTTATATACAGGGTGTTTCAAAAAATACTATTGCAAACTTTTGGGACAAGTTCCTTACACCAAAACAAGAAAAAAAGTTCATATAAACTCATCCAGATGTCCAAAAGGTGATTGGAGCTCATCACGTAGATAATTGGAGCTCATCCACACATAAACTCATAATAAATACTCGAAATACTGCACTCGTCGAATCATGGACTATCGCACCCTTTCAAATACTCCCTGACGGTTTTGAATGGTTTCGCAGGCTTCCATAACACGTCGATGAAGAGTTTCTGCATCCGGATGGTCTGCTGCATAGATCAATTGTTTAACGTGTCCCTAGAGATAATAATCCAAAGGATTGAGGTCGGGAGAAGTGCATGCCATGGAACTGGTCCTCCTCTACCTGCCCATCCTTCATGGTAGATACCAGCCAGTGCATCTCGAACACAGAGACTGAAATGTGCTGGAGCTCCATCATGCATAAACCACATGTATCTTCTTATTTGCAGACGCACATTTTCTAGTAGGTCTTGAAGGTGTTCTGAATAAAGTTCCTGTAGACAGGCGAAAGACGAATGCAAACAACACATCGCCATATGGGATACAATGGGTCAAACGAACATTAAGAACTCGAAAACGAAGGATTTTCGGTCATATATTTATATGGACTTTTTTTTTTGTTTTGGTAAGGAACCTGTCCCCAAAGTTTGCAAAAATATTTTTGTAACGCCCTGTATATAGATGATGGCAGGGCATACTAATAGGAAGTATCTCACCAATAATATGAACGGACCAACAATATAGAGGGCGAGTCAAAAGTCTGTTACCCACCGTACAATTTCAAAACGAGTGGAGATACATAGAAAGCTAGGTAGGGGCTAAACAATGGCGGTATCAAATTTGACCTTTGACCTCGAATTTTGCACCTTGCACTTAGGTAGAGAAAAAATTTCCAATTGTACAATTGTAGAGCTCAAAACGCTGATTTTAACAAAAAATAGCAGGCTGAGTATAATAGCACGTAATCCATGATTCAGGATTACTTCGTTCAGGATTACATTTCATTCACCAACCACGGATTGAGTGATTCTCGGATTAAGTCACGATTCTTTGTAAGACTCAATCTGATTGGTCATTACGCGATGAGGAATATGAAGGGCAGATATTCTTTTCGCTTTCGAATTTCAAATCCCAGCCTATGTAACTGTGATCATCTTACAAAAATGGAAGGAGCATCCCATTATTGCAAGAGCACATTGTCATTACTCCCGATAATTGTACCAAAAAAATTATGAAGTTTATAGGGACAATAAAATTTTAAACTAGTTACTGTATGTCATCCTTTCTAACTGAAAATATTTTTGAGGTCGACGCTTCTGAAACAAATCAGTGTCTTGAAGAATACTAAATCGTCGTAAGTGTCGTTAAAGTCCTCCATCTCGTTTTAAATAGTTTCAACCAAGTGCGCATGCGTTAATTATCGATTCGATAGGTAATGTTTATACAAGCTCCAATCAAATGGTGAATCAAATGTGAAACTTAATCCGAGAATTTTGTCATGATGAATACGAAAATATCACTCAAAGCTGATTGTGTTAATTCTTGGAGGTGAATATGGCCGTAAGATGTAATGAAGATTCCATCCCATCCCTGCGAATTATAAAACAAAATGGAATTTATAAAAATACATAGAATTCATCTTGTTCGGCCTTTCTTATATTTGATAGTTATTAGAATTTAACATTTTCTTGAAAATCTTTAAAAATGAGCAGTGACTGGAGATAATGGAGAGTTATCAGACTATTGAGAAACAGTGAAAAGGCAGCAGAGGTCCATTCGCTCGGCGTTATATCGGTTTCGCCAGCGCACTGCTACAATTGAACAAGTAGTGACTGAGCCATCGAAGTTCCCAGGCGGCCATCGACGATCCAAGTGTTTCAGTAGAAGAAACGGCGACTGATAGACCACGCCAAGTGTGGAATGCCCAAGTTTTGCTTCAAGACATCGAAAGCAGAGTGCGAATTGCAACATCAGATAACCAAGTATCGAATAACCCCACTCAGATTGTTGGAATTGCAGAGTAAACAGACATAAACGGTCAAGTACATGCACCGTCACTCAAGAAGAGACAAAGCAAGCTCCATGGAAGAAATTGAGACCACCTATCGAACAACTGATGAAGAGGAGTAAGCCATACAACGAAAGACAAGACTTCAGCGCCGTTTTCGAAGTAGTGTGATTTATGACCAAGAAGCCAACAACAAGAGCAAGAGTGATGTAGTTGAATTGGCGCTTAGGGGGTTGGAACGGGTGCATTAATTGGGAGGAAATAGAACTGCAACCATAGCCAGGATTGAAAAAACGTTAGATCAATGTACTGTTTCATTTTCATTATATTTCCTCCCACTTTCGAAACCACATTGTGGTACACGTTTTTTTCTCCAGCCATCTACAGCATTCCAACACGAGCGAATACGGGTAGAACTGCTAGAGGGCCATAGCTGGCCATAAATTTTTACTCTATTAATTGTAACCTTTTTAATGTGTTCATTTTTAGTGTATATTCACATGCAGATATTGCAAAATTTCATCAAAAAAGAGCCCGAGGAACATCGGAGATATCAGTTAGTTTTTTAATAACTCCTTAAAAATGTAATTCCTTTACTTATTAAATGAAGATAGCAAAGCTGGATAAAACACTTAGGGAACGTTACTCGAGCCTTTACCGCGATGCCGACGGAGTTGGAAAAATTTGCCGCCTCGATGTGAAAAATTACTTACCTTTCTCGTTGCAGCACGGAGCATAGAGTATTCAACAAGCTTTGCTTAGCCAACGACGTTCTGAAAATTGCATGCTTGGACTTGTGTAAACGAGCCAGGAAATCTGATAATTTATTAAATGAGTAATAGCAAAGTTTAGATAGAGAGAAAAGAAACTTTGACTGATGCGTTTCCTGAAACGCCAAGTTTGATTTTTTTTTTATTCTCCCAGATGATTTTGCCCATCCCGGTTGCGTTTATGTTTTGAATTTAACCCTATACCATCTCTATTTAAGAGTAAATGATTTTTCATATTTTTAAAACTTATTTATAAAGAAATCCACCAAAAACTCACGAAAGCCGCATACAGAGGAAGAACGCTAGCAACTGGCAGCTATGATTTTTATTTATATTATGTGTGTGGGAGTTGTAAAAGTGCGTTGGAATTTAACTTTAATAGTTCTTGAAATGGTATTGCTCAAGGATACTGTACTTTATATGATAACTTCATTGGGCGATTTGAATGACACGAAATGAATGTGATGGTTTGAATCCCACTAAAAACGTATGTGACGAATTGTTATCCCATGTCGTTCATTATTTAGTTTGTGAATGGATATTGATATCGCAAGAATTTCAATTTTTAATGACACGTGTATCAGTCATACTCGTTTCATTTTGACCTCAGGGATTTGATCTCTCTAGTGGTTTTACCTAATGCTGCACAAATTTATTAATAACTCTCCTAAGATCAAATACATTAATAATTTTAAAAATTAAATTTTGATATTCAGATTGTACAAAGTAACAAATGCCTTCATCACGGCATGGAACATGAAAGACTTATACACCGTATTCAATTTGCAGTACAGTTTCACGAATTTTAAAGATATATTTAGTGTATATTAATCACAAATTCGATTCAAGAACGTTCCTGTAGGTTGATTATCATAAGAATCATAAGCATTTTGATATTGATGAAGGAACTATTCAGAAAGATTTCTTCATTTCCTGCGTTTTCAATTCAAGGTTTTAGCAAAATAGAGTCCCATTATACTTTCCGACACCGGAAAACGATAAAAATAAACGTATTTCACCAACAGGAAACTACTTTCATCTTGAGTAACCACTGCAAATTTGGAAATCTGCCAATATTTGGGTGCCATTGTAGTTTAATGTGTACCGAAGTCTGTTACCATGGCAATTCCTGTCACGTGGAGACCAACCTTGAGTTCTCTTGTTGTCGTCGTTGCGTTCGACTCCCTTTTGACGGGTCCTTGAATCTCCCAATGAGTATTGAGTGCTCGTGTTTCCTTTTGCGCTAAGATAACTTTTGAAACTTTTCTCTTTTTTTTGTTTGCAATCGTGCGCTTCCTGATTACAAAATACTCTGAGGACGTCTGTTCCTAAATTTTTTGAGTCTGACATAGTTTCCGGACATTTTATAGATTTTATAGCAACCATTTTAAAGTTGGCTCAAGATTATATGGGAATTATGCTTCATAATAAGGAAGTGCACTTACATTAAAATTATTGTCAAATAATGATCTTAATATTTTTTTTTTTCAAATCTTGCTTCGATTTTCATTAAGTAAAAAATAAACCACTGAACATTTATTGTCCATATTTTGGCTTGCATCAGTTAGCCTATTATGGAAACTGTTATTGTAATTTAAGCTCTTTTGTTAATTGCTGGCTATATCTTTTGAGCAATTGAACAAAGCCTAGAGGCCTTAAAGCTTTTTCTTTAATGACACACACCTGTTTAATTGAAGACTGATTATTACAAGTAAATATATAATTTTCTTATAGCTATAGCTAAATATCTGAATATCTCTGATTTTAACAGAGATTTTCATAATTCATGTTATCTCTTTGCATTTAAAAAATACTTCAAAATCTTCTGCAGGTTCTTTCACAATTACTCTAATTTGGAAACAAGAGATAAAGCATCTCCATTCAGATCACATTATCAGAAGTAATGGATTGGTAGATGGTGTCAATTAAGTCAAAGCGCCAATCCTTAACTAAACGGTCAATCAATTAGACACAGTGAAATTCGTTTAATTGAATTGAATTCTTAATAGATTTTCTCCTTTTAACGCCTTTTCTCCCATAGTATAAGTAACTAACTTTTCCAGTCCTCCTTTAATTTTAGTCTGGTGTCGAAGATATTAAATATTATTTGTATCCGTTTGGAATCAGCCTACTGTGTCCGAACTTGGTTTTCCAAGGTGCAAACACAACCCTCAGCGGGATTCGAACCCGCGACTCACTGCATCTCAGCGCTCTCGCCCACCGAACCGGGTCCTCAAATTTAAGACAGTTTTAAAATTTCTTTTTACATAATAACAGTAGGTTTGCAAATAAAACTGACAATTTGACTTAAATAGCTGTTGCTTTTATTTACCATACACTACCCTATCAAAAGTCATGGGAAAACCCTGATTTGCATAAAAATGAGACATTCCTTTGCAATTTTACTGTTGGCATTCTTCCCAGCACTACATAAACAGAGAGTATGCTATTATGAGAAGATGCTTGCGTGAATGCTGTAAGAATGTCTCAAAGAAAAGAGCTTTCAGATATCCAAAGAGGTACAACTGTTGGGTGCCATCTCGCAGGCAAAACTGTTAGAGAGACGTCAACCCTCCTAAACATCCCGAAATCGACCGTTCACAACGTCATCCGGGCAGCATATTACCTACCTTTACTTTGCTAGAGTTCATTGAAACTCATGCG